>APFE031211561.1:0-33323 GCA_000404065.3 Pinus taeda | reverse complement strand
AATTTCTCTTCTTTTATTAAACAATTGTATAATATACCTTATTCATGTAATAATACTATTAATCTTTTTATTATTATTAAACAGTGGTTTATACAATTAAAAATATATTGAAAAATTACATTAAAAAACAAATAAACCAAGAAAGAGTCACTCAAATTAAAATTTTATGGAAAGGAATGTCATAATAATAATTATTATTTAATTTTAAGGCCACAACCAAGCCATATATTACATTAGTGTCTAAGATCTTTTTGTTTGTGGGATAAGGGATCAATTTTAATTTCACGACCAAACCAGACGCCACATTGGTGTATCAGATCCTCTTGTTTGTGGGACAAGAGACCAATTTTAAGGTCTCAACCAACCCAGACACCACATTGGTGTATGAGGCCCCTTTGTTTATGGGACAAGGGACCCACCTCTGTGTAGTCACATTGGTGTATGAAACCCCTTGTTTGTGGGTCCGCACAATCACATTGGTGTATGATACCTCCTTGTTTGTGGGACTATGAAGACATACATTGTCTACCCCCTCTCGTTTTGAACGTGTAACCTCTTAGGAAGAAATACATATCCTTAACTATTATGCCCACTCAAACAATGTACAAAAAGATTATTCTACAAAACACTCTTCTTTGATAAATATACCATAAGTATGAAAAAAAAGTAAATTCATAGAGAAAATTGGTAAAATAAATTGATAAAATAATTGTTAATGAAATTTTGATAAACTTCATATTAAGTAATTAAATAATAAAAATCCACACCTAACGAAATCTGCAACGATCCACTAAAAAATACAATCTAAAACTTTAGAAATTGGAAACGTGACATTTACGTCTTTCCCAACCTGGCTTCTCAATATGTACAGTCAGATCCAATCTTCTACCTATATTCCACGAACCCTTCTACAAATCACGTTCCATTTATCGAGACACGTCAGATGTTTATCATGTTTGAGCTGGCAAATGACAGTGCCAGAGATATCTTTAAAAGGAAATAATTTACGCGACCGTTTCAAGAGTCGAAACGATCAGATCGCAGCAAACTTTTATATATTTTCATCAGTGTTCTTCAAAAGTGGAATCTCAGATCATATAATCAGAATGGGCAGCTCCATGTCTTCCAGAATTGAAAATTGCCAGACAGTAAAAGTGGTATTCTCCGATGGCAGTCTCAGGGAATACAAGAAACCGATCAGGGCAGAAGAGATCCTTCTACAAAATCCGGACCACTTCATCTGTGATTCTAATTCTCTGTACATTGATCGTTTCATGGTGGCTATTAATTCAGAGGAGGAACTGGAGTATGGTGAGCTTTATTTTCTCCTTCCTCTGCGTAAACTTCAATACGTGCTATCGGTCTCAGACATGGCTGCAATGTTGCACAGAGCTAATTTGGCAATCAAATCAACAGGCTTCCAATTTAACTGGAAAAGCCCACATCCCCGCTCACAAGAAAAGCTTGACTGGGTTGAAAGATCAAGGCCCATGGGATCTGCGACGAAGGCATTGAGGCTTGAAACCATCCATGAAACTATAACGTGCTCAACCTGAGTATTGATAGATTTATATGTAAGTTATAAAAGCCACTACTGCATTCATATACTCAGAAGTTGGTATGTATTTATTGGAGGGTAACACAGATTCTTTTGTATATTAGTCTTCTCTATGCTCACACCAGACATTTATGTTGCATATAATGTCCAAATTATTGGTGTTTCATCTTTATCAAATGAGTGTCCATGTGAATTGTTAAATAATTTTACAGTCATGTCAATGTGAATGATAACGAATTCTATATCTAATATAACAGTTCCCAATATTGATTATGTTCGAGAGCCAATAATCTTCATATTTCATTTTATATATTGACATATTTTTTAAAATCAAAACATTGATAAATTCACAAAATGATAAATTGGGTGGAATGTTGTCCTTGTCCCATCAAACTATAGGAGTTGAAGGAGGAATAAAACTAGAGTATGCCTCCCCTTGGATGATGGAAAATGGATGATGTAAATCATCACTGGCAAAGTGGTTGATAGTTGGGTTTTTCTATGCAATTGAAATGGAAGATTGGATGGAAAATTGTAAATAGTTTGTTGCAATAAGGAATTTTGAGAGGAGGTTGGAGAGGGGTGAATTACTAATTAATGCTAATTTAAATTTTTAATTCTAATTTTTATTTTCTCTTCTAACTTGGTAATCACTTATATGAGTATTCATAACTAAATACATAAGTATCATAGTAAATCATTTATATGAACACATCATTAACATAAATAACATACACATGGACACATGAATTTAATGTGGAAACCCAAAAAGGAAAAACCACCAATCTGTTTGTTAATGTGATGTAATTTAAGCACTTACTGAGTGACATCAATTTTCTTGTGAGCACCTACTCATAGGAGGCCCCAGCCCCCTTCAAATTAGCAAGCCACAACATGCCAAGATGCACCAACCTCTTATGAATGCAGACAACAACCTGCTTCAAACAAGTGTCCTATTTTTCTTACATGTTTCAAACTAAATAACAATAGCCTCCTTCTATCATATAAAAACACAAAGAACATGTTATGTTGTCTCTTACAACTCCTTCCTCTTTGCTTTGCTTCCATAATCTCAACTACCCTCTTCTTTGCAACTTCAGCTTTGATGCATTTTTTGCTCTTCACAACAACACAAACACACTTTCCCCCCTAGTTAACCAGATCACCTCACACAACCATACAACATTTCCCACTCAACACCCTAAGCCCCCCATTCCACACCGTGGACTTCAACAAAACCATGTAGTTAAACTCCATGCATTAATTGAAGCAGAGTACTTCAATTCAAATTAAAGCAACACACAATTAGTGAATTTAATTTCACTAAATATTTTCTTTCATGAAACTAATTTAATTTTTCTACTATATAGCTCATGTGGCTTGCTAATTTGATCATTGATTGTGCCTCTCATTTTCCCAAACAACTAAATGACATGGTTCATTCAATTATGGTATGGCATAGGGCATACTATGTCATTTCACACTTTCTTGAGATTGTGAGTTTTCTTCAATTATGTACAAGTCATCGCATTTTATAGGATCTCTAGTCTTCTCCAGCTACTTGACATAATTCATTCTCTTTAACAAAGAATGGCACCAAGAGTACTTCATTTTTCATTCAAACATATTACATAGAAAGTCCTTCATTGAATTATTGTGCTCCATCACCAAGATTTGTGAATTAGTACAATGTTGTGACACCAACCTTAATTCCTTAGCATAAGAGAGCTTCTTAGGTTGTGAGATGATTTCCAACATTTGCATGATTTATTAGAGGTTCTAGATTTAGCGGACCTTCAAGTTTGATGGAACAACTACCTAATATGGCCTTTATGCCAAATGCTCATAAAACCACCACAAAACAAACCTTTGGGCACACTTTTTCAACATTGGCAGGGAGGTCGAGGGTCGGCTAGATTTCTTGCTCTGTACCTTTCGCTTACCTCAACTTTCTTGGAGGCCCGACTAGCTCGAAGCCCCAACTTCTAGTCATTTTCTATCGCAAACCAAATACATGTGAAATACTATCAAAACAACCATCTAACACAAACTTCAAAGTTGTTACCATATCATCATCTGACGTCATGGTGATGTTACCTTGGCCACATGGTGCCTCTTGAGTGGGCCATGTGTCACTCGGGTTCGGCCCATTTGGCCACCTGAAAGTGTCGAAAACACTTTCCACGTGTCCTCTTTCTATGCTGCCACATCACCCTATGCTTACGCCATTTGCCACCTTGATGTCCATCTAGTCCTTCCAATGCCTCTACTCAATGGTTTCACTTCCAATATACAATCAAAAGGGCCAACGTTTTATAAAAATTTAGATAACATCCTTTAAAATCCACTTTTATTAAATATGTGATTGACTGATCGACCTGTTCTACAAATTTGCAAGGTTGGGTCAGAGATTCATAAATAAAAAAATGAGTTTTTCTACAACTCTTGACTAGAGGCGATGCCAAATCATCCATGATTAGCCAATGGTCAAGCTTTTGTATGAGGTCGGAGGTTAGGGTTGATGTAACAAAGCACTGAACTTGAGGGGTTCCGATTATGGGTCAGGTCGACTTGCTCCAAGGTTCTGACTATAAGTCAGGGTTGACTATAGGTCAGGACTAACACCTCCGATGCAAAATTTAACACAAAGTGTTGTACAACACCGACTAACTCTCGTCTGACTGTCAATTTTCACCTATCTCGAACTCTATGCTCTTGCTTGAAAAATAAAGAAACACCCTTTAAAATTATAATTTCTCTATGTAACAATTGTGCTTGGATTCAATATAACACAACTATAACTGAAATAGAATTGAACTATATTCAAATACGATGGTCCTCATTGACCGAAACTGAACTCAATGTGAAATTGAGAATACAGTGACCTGGATGCAAATTGAATCAAATATAGTGTGAATAATCAAAGACAAATCTTTGTGATTAATTGATCCAAAATTAAACAGGAATGCAACACTTACAGATATACTCAACGCTGAACTATGCTTACAAACATAATGGAAATAAGATAGCTTGGGTGATGGTAGCTTATCTCTTAGAAGAGATGTGGTGGCTACATGCCTCTAAACTGAGCTACAATGAGGCTCAAGGGCCTTTTTATTATTTAACAATAAGAGAAAAACCCTAAAAAACCAAAACCCTAACCTGAGGAGATGTAACACCAAGATTTTATGGGCCCCATTGGGGTTAGTTGGGCAACCAACTTCCCGAGGTCGTAACTTGGTCATATTATCTCCGTTTGATGCATATGATACCTCGTTGGAAAGATCTCTCTTAGGACTACAATTTCCAATGCAATTACTTACATAATTGCCAACGATTACACAATTAATCGCATCAACAGTTGTAGTCCTTGGAGATATCTTTCCAACGAGGTATCATGCATATTAAACGAAGATAATATGGCCAAGTTACGACCCTCGGAAGTTCGTTGCCCAACTAACCCAAACGAGCCCCATAAACGCTTGGTGTTACATCTCCTCGGGTTAGGGTTTTGGTTGTTTAGGGTTTTCTATTATTGTTCAATAATAAAAAGGCCCTTGAGTCTCATTATAACTCAGTTCAAAGGCATGTAGCCACCACATCTCTTCTCAGAGATAATTTACCATCGCCTAAGCTATCTTATTTCCATTCTGTTTGTAAGCATAGTTCAGTATTCTTCTATTAATGAAATGAAGTGTTTTTCTGCTACATCTCTGTGTTTATGGGTATATCTATAATTGTTGTGTTCTTGTTTAAGTTCGGATTAGTTGTATCAGAGCAGCCTGCTCTTTCTTTGTTTTTCTTTGCATGTCCCCAACGAGGTTAGGGTATAGGGAGTTAGGGCTCGATCTGGTTGAACCATTGCAAGATTAGCGTCGTGAAACCTGATGACCTCCCATGGTGGAAGAAAATAAAGACAAGGGGGTAGGAGATCCTTTCAAAATGTTGCTCGAAGAAGCCCTCGAGTGACAGAGGGACGTAATGATGGATAATTTTTCCCAGATCCTTCGACAACTACCCACAGGTGATGCATCTTCATCAAGCAACCACTCTGGAGGTGCTACTCCTTTTAAGGTACAAGTTAACTTTGATATTCCCATATTTGAAGGCCTCATAGATGCAGATGCTGTAGATAAATGGTTAAATCTATTGGAAGGATATTTTTTAGTTCATGACTTTTCCAATCGCGAAAAGGTTACATTTTCACTTCTCAAATCCACTCCACACGTCGAGGACTAGTGGGAAACCTAGTGTGAACAAAAGGACGAGAGTGAACCCTCACTATTTTCAACTGCAACCACTTGGAATTATTTCTGAGACACCACCAAGGAACATTATTACTCCGTCGGGAGCTATGAAGATAAATACATAAAGTGGACCATGCTACAGTAGGGAAGGGACCAAGATGTGTTGGATTTCACAAATACTTTCCATACCCTTTACACGAAGCTAGGTATCAAGGGTACTAAGCAGCATTTGGTGCTCAAGTACTGCAACTGTCTACACAAGTACATCCAGGACGAGATGGAGTTCTTGGACATTCCCTCACTTGGCACGACGTATCAGTACGTTGTAAAGATTGAGTAGAAGTTTAAACAGAAGAAGCAGTACTTTGGATCCGTGAATCCAAAGTAAGGAAAAGGCGCCCCCAAACCATAGAACAAGGGTCCAAGCCAGGGAGGGGCTACCCAGGACAACTTGCTAAAGCCGCAAGTAAAGAACAACACCATGAAGACGAAGAAGGATATGGGAAAATGGTGCGAGTACTCACAATACAAGTGAGTGTGGGGCCAAGCAGTCATTGGTGGCTGAGCTGGAGGCTTCCGAATCAGATGGAGGTTTCGACTCTAAATTAGAACCCAATAAGGGGACTGACAAAGGAAAGTAGATCATTGATGCAAAGCCCAATACCATCATGGCCACCAAAAACATCTAGAAAATTGAGCCTAACGATCCAGAGGAGGGCGCCTCTTCCACTCACAGATGTGGGTGAATTATTCTCCACTGTAGTTCATTATCGACAATGGGAGCCAAAAGAACCTCATTTCAACAGAATTCGTGAAGCATTTGGGCCTAAAGACTACAACACATCCACAGTTGTACACCATCGGATGGCTTCACCAAGGGCAAGATCTTCACATCAACTAGTAGTGTTGCCTTCCCTATAGCATCAAGCCCTTCACAGATGAGGGGTTGTGTGACATTGTTCCTCTTGAAGTTTCTGATGTATTGTTAGGACAACCATACTTGTGGAAGCGACATGTTGTATATGAGTTAAGACCTCTCTTTGCGATTATTACTTTGGTTAATAAGTTGTATAGGATACTGGAGGTAGCCCAACCTACTGCCATCTCTTTGATCATTGTAAAGAAATGTAGTAACATCATTTCCCAGACTAGGAAATTCATTTTCCTTATGATTCACCCCTAGGGAAAGAAGAAGGTTGTGGCCATGGCTTCCAGGCAGGCCTTCTCTGCATGGTAGCAACAGATGGACAAGGTCATGGAGGAGTACAGGGACATTTTTGCCTCACCCATAGGGGTACCTCTACACTGTCAGATTAAGCACTCCATCGCTCTGACCCCGGGCACGCTGCTTCCCAATGGACCGATCTATGGGCACTCTATTTTGGAGAATGATGAGATCAAGAGGAAGATTCAAGAACTATTGTAGAAAGGGCACATGAGGCCAAGTTCATCACCCTGTGGGAACCTAATTGTATTGTTATAGAAAAAGGATGGGACCTGGAGGCTCTGTATTGACTATTAGGTGCTAAACAAGGTCACTCTCTGGAATAGGTACCCAATCTCACATACTGATGACATTCTGGACCAGCTCAAGGGGGCCAAATATTTCAGCAAGATTGACTTGAAATTAGGTTATCGCTAGGTGCCTATCAAACCCTTCGATGTGTGGAAGGCTGCCTTCAAATCCAAGGAGTGCCTTTTTGAATGGTTGGTCATACTGTTCGAATTGGCGAACGCCCCTACAACCTTCATGAGACAGATGGAAAACATCTTGCGGCCCTTCACCAATGCATTCATGGTGGTGTATTTAGATGACATCTTGATCTTCAACCATAGTTGGGAAGAGCACCTCCACCATATTCGACAGGTCCTTCAAACTCTTCGACAACACAAGTTGTGTGCTAGCTTGGAGAAATTTGCCTATGGCCTGACCCAGGTTCAATATCTGGGGTACATTGTTGATGATCAGGGTGTACATGTGGACCCATCCAAGATACAAGTCATTTGGGATTGGCCAACCCCAACCACTCTAATATGTAGGTTTTAACGCTGTACAGAAATTAACTGCATATGAATTCTAAAACATAGAAAATAAACAATAGCGAGAGCATAACACATAAAACACATATACACATAGATTTTCCCATGGATCCCAAAACTAGGATTACCAGCTTGATTTTTCATTATGTTCCTTTCAATGTTACAATACATATTTATACATGCTAAAGCATCCAATACCATGGACCGAAAGCTATCGTGTCCAAAACCATGGACCGTAAACCATTGCGTCCAAAACCATGTGCGAATGCACAAAACCATAAGTAGGTCTACCCAACCTAATATAGGGTCCAAAACCAAAATTTTCTGGGGCACTGCCTCAGATCCCATAGAGTAGGGTTACCTGCACCTCTCAAACCCCCTGTGACTCCCCCCGTTATGCAATCAACGCAACAAAGGGGGTGCTTCGCCCCCCTTCTAACCCCCAGATTAACTACGTGGGTTAGCCGTGGAAAGAATATAACACAACCCAACATAACATAGATCCATAGATTTTTGGGTCTTGCCAATTTCTACCATAGGTTCATGTAGGGGTTCTCTCACATCGCTTGGTCTTTAAGTCAAGTCACCAAGGGTGGAGCGAAAGCCAAGTTATTTTGGTCGGAAACCCAGCAACGGGCATTCTCCGAGTTGAAGAATTGCCTTTGTTCTGCACCAGTGCTCACATTACCAGATCTACAAAAACCATTTGATATTGAGACACACGCCTCCAATTATTTTATTGGTGCAGTTCTTACTCAACATGGGCATCCAGTGGCTTACCACAGTGAGACACTTTCATACATAGTCTGAAAGTACCCCACTTATAACAAGGAAATGTATTTCATTGTGCAGGCCTGCTATCAATGGAAGCATTACATTTTGGGGAAGGAAACATCATCAACACAAACCACCGACCTCTACAGTTCATACAAACACAAGGGAAGTTGCAGAACACTTGTCATCATAAATGGTCCACCTGTCTGCAACAGTTCCATTTTAACATTAAGTATAAGAAGAGAAGCACCAATAATGTCACTGATTGCCTCAGCCGACCACTAGGCATGGCACTAATCACTGTGCTCGACTCCTGTGGGCACGAGACATTGGGGTGGCCGCATATTTACAAGAGCGATCTAGAATTCGATAGCATATACTAGAGACTCCTGGAAGGGAAGAAAGTTCCAAATTTTCACCATCAGGGTGCATTGTTATGCCACTTGGGACACATATTTGTTCCTTCAAGTGAACGTGCCAAGATGATTTAGGAGGTGCATTACAATAGGGTTGTTGGACATTTTGGAGTAGAGAAAACTGTGGCGGTATTGCAGAAGTATTTTTATTGGCTGAAACTTCGTTAGGATGTTGGGAAGTACATTAGATCCTACACTACCTACATCATTACCAAACCAACCATCAAGAAGCAAGGCATGTATACTCCTCTACCTACTTTAGTCAGCCTTGGGAATCTGTCTCCATGGATTATACGTCAAGCCTTCCTTCTACTAAGCACGACAATGATTGTGTTTTCATGGTCATCGATAGATTCTCTAAGATGGCCATCATGGTAGCCTGCAAGAAGAGTATCACAGCAAAGGCCACTACTAAGTTGTTCTTTTAGTGAGTGTGGGCACAATTTGGGATCCCATAGTTCATTATCTCAGATTGGGACAACAGATTCCTGAGTGCATTTTGGTCAAGTCTCTGGTCGATGCTGGATACAAAACTCACTAAGCCCACAGATTTCCATCCACAAACTGATGGACAAACAGAGGTTGTCAATAGGATGATTGTATACATTATGTGCATGTACAAATCGAAGCATCCACGCACATGGGATGAAAGTCTCCCCTATGTCCAACATAACTACAATAGAGCTCCCCACAGCTCAATAGGCAACAACCCCTTGTTTCTGGGAAAAGCAGTGTCTTGTTGAATGACTAACCCTCTAGGTTTGGCAGCTACCCTAGAAACAACATTTTAAAGCAATTCAATGATTTTTCCTATGTGTAATAGATAAGAGAAAGATAGTGGAACCAACCTAGAACTTCCACTTAATCCCTTTCTTGATCTCTCTCTCCTTTGGAATATCCTGCAACTCTTCCCTGTACTTAACACGCATGGAGAGTACCTGCACAAGTACAACAACGAAGAACCATCAAAGCATCATGATTTATTACAACATAAACATTACATAATTAGATATATAATGAACAAAATGACAACATTCACAATTGCACAATCATATGGGAGAAAACTTGAAGAGCTTTATTAATAGAAAGGAGAATTACAACCCAATTGTCTGATCTAGCGCCATCCTCCCAGCTTCAAACCTTCTTCACCTCATGAAATAGCAAGATCACACCAACAAGAATACAATTCTCTCTCCTCAATTACAAACTATCAGCACTTACTTGCAATTCACAACATTCCAACCTCTTGATCTCTTGGATGGGAGATCCTTTTATAGATGTTGGCAAGGGTGTGAGTCATCCATGGGGTTTGATTAGTTTCATTCCACTTGTTACAATTGGTTCCATAAGAGAGGGGAATTGGAGATGGTTTCCTAATTCCTTTGGTCATCCTTGGGCGAATTCAGAGAGGCAAGTGGCACAGGAGAAGTTTCTAGAAGGTTCCATGAGCAACCAACTAACAAACTGTCCCGAAAATTGGTCCATCCTCACCCATCGCACCCTATAGAAGGCCTAAATATGCATCGCACCATGATAGTGTACCAGTCAGTATGCAGTGCAGTTTATCAATGGACCAGTCAATATGGTCCAATTTAGGCTCTTTTTGGATGATTTCTGAAGTGGAGCTTTTGGGGAATGATGCACTCAGATGACTAAGTTCCTTTAGGGTATGAAACAACTCTTTTCGGGGTTTATGATCCCTAGTTCATTGACATATAAGTTTGGGGTTGATGTGCCCAAATATGTCTATAACAGTTTCCCCCTAAAGCATGAGGTCGTAAATATTCATGTCGGGTGAAATGCTTTATCATGAGGATCTGAAGTTTTGAACTGGAAGGTGACCTGCATTAGTTACAATACAATACATCATCATAATATGATTTTCATGATCTAGCTGAGGGAGGAATTCCCATACTCAGCTTTATAAATTCCATTTCATGTACATAGATCAGATAGTCATCTGCAGATACAGACTAGTGATTCTACAAATATAAAGTCATTATCCATGATTAGGATGACCATATGTGTAGAGAATTTGTACATTTGACATTTTAATATTCCTGAATATATCGTAGCCTGGATGGATGAAACTAGATCCGAGGTCTTCAAACTCATTCAATCTTCGCTCGATGTACAAGTCAAACCATGTGAAGAGATGTTTCGAAGTCGAACATGGAAAGACATCGCCTGATTACCAGCTAATGATGTTAGTTGTTAACAAATGTGAGAGGAATCACTGATAATGATAATGATCCTCAAGGTACTACAGTACAATTCACGTGGTGTGAATACATGATCCAATGTCGAACACCATGTAAAATCTTTCGGTTGAAGGCCATTGATGTCAACCTATCGCTGGAAGTGAGAAACTTGCCATTAATGTATGCAAGCTTCAAAGCACTAAAAGGGTTGTTTTTGAGTCAACTTCTTGGATAATGACCTGATATCAACAAGAAGCGACTTGTTGTAGGAGGGCCTTGATGTATCCCACATCTACGATATGAAACGAAGCAAATGATTTTTGGAGGTGAAAATGAACTGACGACACAAGGTTCAGGAATGGTGGTCTTGAAAAAATGAAGGCTGGAGGTATTGCAGTGTATGAGACATTAGCTGGATGACTTCTCTTGAACATGTCGACAACACTGAGATGAATTGGTAGCACTAACCCCAAAATATGGATGGTATGAAAGACCAATGGTATGATGACTGGTGAACAGAATAACCCAACCCAACTCAATCATGGAGATGAAGTGAAAGTGTCATGTTTAAGAGCGACTTGCTACCATCAATTCTTCAAGTATTTCCCCTTTTTCCCCAGTCATTATTGACCAATACCTATTTATTTTTGTCAAGCTTGAGGAGGATAACATACGCTTGTTCTATAATTCACCCTTTGGGCAAACTTGTCGCTATTTGATATTTTAACGAGTCTAGCAACAGTGAAACTCGGTCTCGTTTAGATGGACAAGTTTGTCGCTATTATTTTAACGAGTTTAATGACAATGATAACTCGGTCCTTTCATGTTTAGAGAGTTTGAAAAGGGACGAAAAGAAAAATCCATAATTTCTTTTTCGTAAAGTAATCCCTCAAGTCTGAAAAAGGATAAAATAATACAGGAGGGATGACATTTCCATTACTTTAACAAGCTAGAAAGGACAAGCGCTTGACAATCATTTTATGTTTAACTAGTTTGAAAAGGGTTTAAAGAGGACTCTATAGTTTTCTTTTCATTTTTTAATCAAAGCTTGAAAAGAAGACAAAAAATTTGCTTGGTGGTCAAAGATGTTCAATTCATTGTTTAGCACATTAGATTCTTTCATCAGTTGTTCAACCTGCTTAAAACTCCATCAAATTGATTAGAAATACATATATATCAATGAAAAATGAACTAAAACTAACATTTCACTTTGAAGTACATGAAAAGTAAACATAAAAAGTAGTTTTAACATTTCATTTTCATAATTTCATTTCAAGTTTGGGATTTGGAGCTCTGAAGCGGTTTTCCCCCTCAAATTTCACCAGTCGATTTCGAGAGATCCTGTGGATCATTCTTTGTGCCGTCAGGACCAAGTAGGAGTTATCCTTAAGCTCTTCATTTTCATTCCATCTTTTCTCACTTCTAGGCAAGTTTTTTCACTTTTCTAGGCCCCTGGGCTTTAAATGTTTCACTCCCCAATCATCACACCTAGATTGTATCGAAAGGTGCAATGCATACTGAGCTGCCAACAGGACAGTCAGTATGCATCTCACCTTGCTCAAAGGCAAAGTGCGATGGGCACAGAAAGGCAATTTCATATAGTGTTTTTCATCAAATCTTGTACTGTTGTTTGCTCAAAAAGGGACCCCAACTCACCTAATGATTGTATTTTGGATATTTGTTGGATCAAGATGGTCATCACATGGTGAGAACGAGAACATGAAGAGGAGGATATGATTTCTTTACATGACCAGGGCATAGTGGATGCATTAAGAAAATGTGGTTTACTGAAGTTTTTTCACATCTCCAGTATGAGACAACAGATAAGTTTGTTGCAGTATCTCCTTCATGCTTGGGATCCTATTGACTAGGTATTCCAGATTAGAGGTAAATCTATTCCTTTCACAGTTGAGGATATTTATTTTTTGATGGTTTGTCGAGGCGTGGTGCCCCTCTTTCACTATCAGGATTTTCTTGTAGGGGCGAATCTGTGAAAGATTACATTCGTCAATTCTGTAGGGATGGATCTCAACCCAGTAGAGATGGTAAGATTAATATCTGGGATGTTACTGATCGACCTTTGAGGACCATTCTATTTACCTTTGCTAGATTGGCTGGCAGCACGACCTTACATTTAGCAAACAGATCCTACCCGCAGTATGCTGTGGAATGCCTGGAACCAAAGGTGTTCAATTGGTGTGAGGTGATACTTCCTGTCATAAAAGAACAACTGTCCAAAGTAAAGAATGGAAGAACCAAGAACTTTGGTTATGGATTCATATTGACTGCTTTTGCTTTGGAAATAATTCAAAACATTTCACTGGGATTGCCTGCACCGAGGGAACCACAGATGTAGAGGTGGGTGGATCTTATGGTTAGACATGCTATCCAGTCACATATCTCCTTCTCAGATGCCTTTTTTGATTGGTTCAACCACCAGGAGATGGTGTTTGCATAGTATCCATATATCGGGATGGATTTTCGAGGCGATTCGGATTTGGCATTACCAGTTGGTGAGCAATGGAGTGCTATAGGTAAAATGATTTGACCACATCTTTGTTTCTCAGTTTTATATTGTTTTTGTGTTTTTGATGTTACCAAGACTAAAAAAACTCATATGTGTGTGCAGATATTGGACCAGTTCAATCGGTGGCACACCCACGGGAGGAGGATGCTCTAGTGGGAGAAGCTGTAGGGAGAGTAGTCCTTAGGGACCTAGACATAGCGGAGACCCTTGCATAGCTGCAGGATCAGATAGAGGGATTGACCCTTGGAATTCCAGATTTCCAGATAGATGAATTACTGATGAGGTTACAGCACCATACTACTGGTGTACCGAGTCGTTGGACTAGGCTCCTATGTATGATAACATAGGCAGTGATATGTTATCACCAGCATCAGTAGTCTAGGATGTTTTTCTGCATTTACTTTAAGTTTCTAGGTCAGATGACCAATTTTGTCTTTGGACACAAAACATTTTATGAAAACTTATAAACAACTATCTACTTTCATTTTTGGAGTTTTATTTTCGCTAAGTGATGAAATCCTATGCAAATATTGATGTGAAATGTTTTTTTTACATATGCTGCAAATGTCTATTTAACACATAGTTTGCTAATGAATCAGTCAATGTGTTTAAGTTTATGGAAATGTGTTGATATTGAATGAAATCAAAATGTATTTCCAAAATTCTAACTCTTAGGAACATGCGATGAATAGTTGGGTTCTGAACAGAATAAACGCCAGTAAGCTGCAGAATGACGAGTTGTGAATCTAGCCTAACAATGAGTCGGTGTATGCCATGTGAAATGGCATCAGAGAGAAGTTCAATCAATGTGATATACTCAACGATGTTTTTCATTGATCGACTAATACATATCCCCCTAAAACTCACTAACTTGTTGTTTGGAGTGAAGATGGCCCAGGCCGCAGAAGATAGGTTCTGTGTGCTACGACTAGCTCCATCGGCATACCCAACAAATGGTTCCAAAAAGTTTGACATCTACAACAAATGTGAAGTGGATTGCCTAACCAAAATGACAACTCTAAAAGAAAACACTCAAAAATGCAATAAAAGCATATGTACAATGAGTTTACTACACTTAATCAAGCATAGTAGCATTTAAGATACAACCTGTTTCGGGGCTACGACAGTGGAATCCCATCATAATCGACTAGCTCGTAGGCTCCTTCTGTCAGTACATGTTTAACAATATAAGGGCCCATCCATAGTGGTTCAAATTTCCCTGCTCCTAATTGATCAAAATCCTGGTTGTAAAGCAAGACCAGGTCACCTTCTGAGAAGACATGAGGCTTAACATTTTTGTCATATTGTGCCTTGATGTGTTTCTTTTGTGCTTCATTAGCCAATGCAGCATCACAACGGGTTTCATCCAGATGGATTAATTCCAAGAAACGAGCTTCTTCTTTAGAAGTTTCAAGAAGCAGGTCGATTGCAAGCTTGAGGGATGAGATTTCACACTGAATTGGTAAGACTGCTTCTAGACCATACACCAACTGAAAGGGTGTAAATCGGTCGCATTTCTCACCGAAGTCCTATATTCCCATAGAGCTAAGTATAGGATTAAATGCCAATTCCATTTATGGACTCCAATCATTCTTTGCAGCATGTGCTTAAGGAATTTGTTAATTGCCTCAACTTGTTCGTTAGCCTGCGGATAATATGGAGTAGAACTATCATGGGACAGTCCTAATTTGGTAGTTAATTCGATCATCATGTGATTGTCAAAATGCGACCCATGATATGTGACTATAGCTTATGGCACACCGAATTTAAAACTACATGATTGAAAAAAAAGAGTGCAGCTGTTTCACCATTGTTGTTCAATGTAGGCATCGCCTCGACCCATTTTGTAAAGTAGTCGACAACGACTATAATATACCCATGCCCCCCAGCCGAGGTGGGGTTACATGTCACGAAATCAATGCCCCATTTAGCGAATGGGCCAACAACAATGACTGGATGCAGTGGTGCAGGTGGTAATCTGGTTTTGCGATTGAAAATTTGACAAGCATGGCAACTTCTGACTGCAAGTATGCAATCTTTGAATATGGTGGGCCAGAAGTAACCAGCTCATGAGAACTTTTTTGTAGTAGTGTAACCAAATAGGTGCCCCCCATAAGCACCTGAATGACAATCATTCAAAACTTTTTCGGCCTCCTCATGCGTGAGGCACCTTCATAAAACCATATTGACACCACGATAATAAAGTCTATCACCAATGATCAGATAATCTTTGGCTTGGTATCGAGTATGTCACTATTCAGAGTGAGAGGTGCTAGGCCTAAAGGTTTGGGTCTGGAGATAGATCAGTATATCCCCGTACCACGGATCACTTGGCAATATTAGAAATAGAGTCTCATCCATGATTGATGCTTTTGATGTTAAATTGTTGGAGGATGAGGGAAGGTCACAAAGTAACTTTGAAAAGATGAGAGACTTCTTTGATTTGGATTTGATGAATTCCATATCAAAATCCTGCAAGATGACTATCCATTTGGAATATTTTTCCCCCAACAATTGATGTGATAGAATTTATGTCATAGGGTTGCAATCTGACACAATGGTGTTGAAATCTCTGTACTGCTTGAACGGCTGCAAAAGCCAACTTTTCAACATAAGAGTACTTTCTTTCTGTAGCGGCGAGATATAGGTTGAAGTCTTTTTAATAGTCAGGAGCATACATTAATGATGCTTTTATCAAGGAATCTTTGAGAGCATCAAAGGAAGCTTGCGCGACCTGATCCCAATGGAAGGGTACCCCTTTCTTCAAAAGACGTGTATAACCTTTAGCGAGCTCAGCATAATTTGGAATGAACCTCCTCAGAAAGTTAGCTTTCCCTTGGATTCTCTAAATCTTAAGCAAATTTGAAGGTGGAGGCATGTCAAGAATTGCCTAAACCTTTAATGGATCGAGTTGAATTCCATCCTTAGAAACTACAAAACCAAGCAGTCGACCAGAACCAACACAAAACACACATTTGTGTGGATTGAGTTGTATCTTGTAGTGTTGACAACATAAAAATATGGCTCTCAAATGTTGTGGATGATCAGTCCATTTTTGCGAGTGAGCAGGAAGATCGTCAAGATATGGTTGAACTATGTTTTTGATGTCATGGAAGGCGTAATTCATTTCCCTCTGAAATGTTGTCCCTGCATTCTTCAAACTGAAAGGTAATTTACAATATGCGAATGTGCCCCACCGACATATAAATGCAGTTTTTGACTGGTCCTACGGGCGGATATTGATTTGATTGTATGCTAAAAATCCATCCATGAATGAAAAGATTTCGCATCCGGCACATGTATCAATTATTTGGTCGATGAAGGGTGTAGGATAGTTTTCCTTTGGACATGCTTGATTTACATCCCTATAATCGACGCACAGTCTTATCATTCCTTGTTTTTTCATTACAGGAACAATATTCAATACCCAATTAGTAAGGGGTACGGGGTAAATGAATCCAGCACACAAATGTTTTTCAACCTCTGCTTTAATGGTAGCGGCTTTCAGTGGATGAACATCGATGCCATTGTCGTACTGGTTTGACATCAGGATACATCTTGATCTCATGTTCAACAATTCTCGAGTCAATGCCTAGCATTTCTTCATAGGACCATGTAAAGACATCTCTCAATTCGCGAAAAAGAGCACAGTAGCTATCTAGTTCTGATGGAGAACAAGATTTGCTGGCGTGAATATTCTCTACAATATTAGGTTTGGTTGAAATACTAATGGAGATAGTTTCTTCAATGTTGGACAGATTTCGCTCGGAATCTATCGTATTTACAGAATTTAATAAAAAATCAACAATTGAAGGGTGATTGAGGTTGTTTGAATAATTTTCATTGTCATCTCGAAGGTGGGAATGATGATGATAATCTTCCCACAACGTCTCTTCTATCATCATTGATTGGATGATTCCTTCGTTTGTACAATGTATACAAGACCAAGGATCAGAAGAGGTACCATATTCTAAAGACCTATCTACCCAAACACTCATTGAGTGCGGATTTGGGTTTGCTTCACAAGCCGAAAAGATTGATTGCTACAAAGATTTGATGGGGCTTGGCAGCAATGCCTCGCAATGATTATCACTTTCAAAATATTTAGAACTCTTCCTAAACTCAGATGATGTAGAAGAGATCATGTGGCAGGTTTCCACTATGGCCACTTTCACGAAACCAGATGGAGACGGAAGGGAAAAAGTACCCATCAAGGAAGGATCTTTTAGGAGACCTACTCCAACATTTTGAAGCGATTGTGAACTTCCATGGATCAATGGAATGCTTCCAGTAGCTTGTGAACTATTAGCAAAAAAGGCTAGTTGGTCAATGACTGTGATTCCACCTTTGAAGGGGAATGCAATCATTCGAAAATATGTAGACACAACAACAACCATAGCATAAACCCAGGGTCTTCCCAGTAAAATATTGTAATCAAGTAGTCCATAAATGACCTCGACTTCAATATCTATTATTTTTCCCCCCAGTTCAACTTGCAAGCTACTTAAAATCCCATATGGAGTGCATGTTCTTCCATCAAACGCTTTTAATGTTGTTGGTGATTGTGACAAGGGTGGTGAACCATGAGTTTTCCATCAACTCATTGACATAATATAGGTAGATTCCCCCTCAACAATGATGGTTCGATGAACTTTTTTATTGAGGGCTTTTACTTGTATAATGAAATTGAGTTGGGCTGGTAACTGTGGTGTATATCTAGTATGATTAAAGACCACAAGATTGGAATCTGTTGGATCGATCCCACCTATCGCTAATAATAAAGCCTGCTTTTGGGAGGGACAATTTTGCAATACCTCAAGTGTTAACATAGCGGATGGTGATTGAGCCAGATCCTCTACTATATTATAATTCTGAGTAGCTTGAGCACGGGGATTAAATGTCGATTTATGTATGACTCCCTTTGGTGGCTTAATGGTTAATTCAGGAATAATGGGTGGAACAACTACTGGCGAAGTCATTGTTGAAGCATTAGGTTGATCAATAATCTGGTTCTTTGACAACGATGGATTCCCATAATCTTTATTCCTTGTTGATACCAAAACATCATTTTTTTTGTTTGCGATGGATAGCATAAGCATTTGGGATGTGGAAGCATTATCGATAGCAACCATATGAGTTTCTGGGTTCAGAAATGGATCATTCAACACTGTTGAGGTATTCGAAACCTTCAAAAGTTTTGAAACTTCAGATCGATGTGGACAATCTCTCCTAAAATGCTCCTCGTTACATATCAAACATGGATAACGAGGAGGTTTCCTTGCCACAGTAGGGTTTTCAGATGATTTTTCAGGAGTGGAATTCTCTTGTTTCTTCTTATTATTTTTCCCTTTCTTCTTGCCCCTTGGTTGCTTTGGATTTTTGCCTCTATCAGATGACACGACATTAATCTCCAAGGCAAGAGAATTGTCATTTTCATTTTGACTAGAAACAGAAAGAGCTTGAATAGATGGACCTCTTGTGGTTTGCGTGCTCGAGGAACCGATCACACTGTCACCGGCATGAGATTCCCTACTCGATTCAGGAGGAGGTGGAACAGAAAAAAATGGTCTAGGAGCATCAGGAATTTTGTCGTAGAGTGTGCCAGATTGTGTATAGATCAAATCTAAATATTGGGCATGAGCAATGACTTGTTCTTCTATGAAAACTCCTCCTTTCGCCACATCCTTAGTGATTGATGGCAATAAGGACTTATAAACCACTCAGCTAAAAGATGATCAGGAAAATATGTATTTACCATCCGATGACAACGTCGCCACTCATTAATATGATCAGATATGTGAGTGGAAGTGTTTTGTTTAAAGTTGGTAAGAAGTTTTGTTCCAGTTTCGCACTTGATGGGTAACTGAAAGTGGGTTAGAAAGGTAGTGGCAAGGATGGAAAAGTTATCAAACGAAGCTCTAGGCAATTCAATATACCATTTCACTACTGGACCAGTAAACGTTCTCTTAAAGAGGTGAAGTCTGATTGAATCATCATTCGAAGTGTTGGATGAACTCTGTAAATGAAAAGTCATTACGTGATTTGATGGGTCTTCACTTGGATTTCCATTGAACTTAGGAATATCAAAGGGGATTTTATGAGGAATTGCCAGCCACCAAGGGGCGTACGCAATTGGATCATTCGTGAGCCGATTCAAATCTAGTAGTTCTAGAGTTGCTACAAAAGGCAAGTACTGATTCAAGTTGGGTGGAGCATACCCAGGATAAGATGGAATCGCCTGAGCAGTAGGTCTTTGCATACCAGCATAAGGCATCTATTGCTGGTAACCTTGATAAGGTTGTTGGACATAACTAGTATAGGGTGGTTGTTGATAACTGGTTTGGAAATGTGGCTGTCAATAACCTACAAAGCCTTATTTCCCAGATCCTCAATAGGCTTGATATTGACCAAATCTAGTCTGAGCTTGTGAACCAAGTCCAAACTGAGGTTGGGTTTGCTGGAATTGTGGCTATTGATATTGTGCCAACCATGGTTGTTGGACTATTTGCTGTTGGCCAGTACCGGAAGATTGACCAAGTTGTGGATTGACAATACCTGTTGGTTGCCTGAGTCGTTCCAGATAAAGGAGCACTAACTTGAGGTTACAGTTTAGCCGTAGAGACAAGTGGTTGTTGTATCACAACCTGAGAGACTTGAGTTTTCTGCCTCAAAACTTGAGGTTGCGAGGAAGGAGTAGGTCAAGGTTGAGACACAATAGGCTATGCTTGTGATTGTGACACAGTTGTAAAAGCAAATGTAGTGGGAATATTCGACGCATGTTGGATTGGTTGCGTTGGATATACAACCCTTGGTTGTTCTGGCAGTATTGGTATCCAACCACTAGATGTAAATCCAGTTTGGCCTGAATATTGTTGGAAGTTCTCATATGGCTGTCCCCCAAGAGGAAATGGTGAATAGGCATACTATTCTCCATATGGCAATAGTCCAGTGTCTAAAGGATATATCGGTCTTTGAAAATAGGTTTTCCCAAATTGATACTGGTATACAGGATCAAATTGCTGAGTTTCCATGTAAGAAAAGCTAGATAGGACTCTGGATGAATAAATGGAAGCAAACCATGGCGCCGAAGCAACCCCTGAGTGGACTCTAGCTAGTGATTGATAACTAGCTGAAACGGATGGTGTACCATATAAATATGACTCAGGTGTACCGGAAAACATTGTAGGAATAGCAGCAGGAAATTCTATCACAGGTGCATCATATGACACATTCCTAGATGTTGATGGTTGCTCAAACATGGTTAGCTTATCCAAAATCTCTCTAAGCGACTCGATAGGAACTTGTGATGAAGGAGGATTAAAAGGAACAAACTCAAGATTAAAAGGATACAAATGAATCCCAGTTCCAAAATGAAACGGGGTACTAGATGGGGGATCCTCTACTATCTCCTCTATAGCAATCACACCAGGAGGAAGAGGTAGACCGTTAGGTCCGTAGAAGATTTCTGGAGCCGAAGAGGTATAGCTTCTGCAGTGACATATACTAGAGGGGTGACACCTTCTGATACTAAAACTCAAAGTCCAGATGTTTAGGTAAATGAACTTCAGTCTTAAAGGGATGTTCTTGAACAACTACTGGTTCAAATATAGCCTCGGTTTGAACTGAGATGGGTTTTGGATCAACTCTAGATGGAGTTGTTTCATATGCAGAAGTGTTTACCGTTACACTAGGATCAGTTCTAATGTCCTCTTGTAACTGGGGAAGTTCCTCTTTGAAGGCAGATGTACGAGAAATAATTGGAGTAACTGGAGTCTCTGACGATGTTGAAACAAATTTTCAAATAAACCGGATGAACTTGACTCAGTTAAATGAGACTGCTTTGTCCAGATTGGCTTCACTTTCGGAGGCAAAGACGATTGATTCGCTAATCTCCATGAACAACGGGGTTTTGATTGACTTTCTTCCACGATTACGGATTACTTGATCAACTCAAAATTAAGGGGAAAATGATGTTATTCCATATTCAATTAATTTTAATGATGCTTGGACACAACTTTTCTTTTTTACTTTTTAAGAGTCCAGAAAAAGCTGAAGATGACTCTGGTCTCCTTCGATTTTTAATGAGCCTAAAAGGACAAGTGCTCAGATGGACCTTTTCTTTTAGAGAGTCAAAAAGGAACAAAAGTGACTACTTTGGAAAATCTAGACAAAGGGACTACCAAACCAATCACAAAATTACAATAAACACCTTGGTGATAAATTAAAGAGAAATTGCCAAGGACTTATGTACGATAGTCAATGTTCCTGAATGCTATGTTCAGTGAATTGCAATCAATAAGGTGGCAAACTCTGTTTCCTATGGATAAAGGATTTAAGCCTATTATGGTCTCCCAATATATACGTGACAGTACGGGAAGCACTAGTCCATGCTAGCACTTGTCGTATCAAGGAGGAGGAATCACCCAACCTTCAATGAAAGTGATAGCCACTAGTTTTAACGACGCTGGAACACGTCACTAACCTAGACCTCTAGATATGTTGTGTTAAGTTCCAAAGCGTTGTTAGGTTCATTGAAATTAATTTTAAAGTTGATCTTGTTTATATTTTGCCTTTCAATGGTTCACCATATAATGATGATCTGAAATTCCTAATATGCAATATGTAATGATAAACAATATTTGTTTATTTGAGCAATGAAAATCCTAGCTACTAGGGAAGGAAGATAACAATGCTTTTAAGAAAAGAGCAAAGAGCACACACTAGTGCATTTCCCTAAATCATCTTTTCGCACACAAATCAAAAAATGATAAATACAAATGCATGTATTTGTTTTCGCTCTCCTTAATATGAAAGATGCAAAAAGGAAAACTAAATGCAGCAAAGGTCTGAAATATTTCACTCAAAATGACATTTTCGACAATTTCTTCTTCAAAAAGAGAAAGGAAGACTTAAAATGACACTTTCAATTTTGAATTAAAAATCTTATGACACTTTGAATGTACACAAATCAAATCAAATGCCTGAAGAAAATTTTAATTGATTATCAAGGGAAGGAAGAATTTACGACACTTCTCTTTTCGACAAAAATGACAATTACGACACTTTTTGTATCAAAGCGACAAATCGACTAAAACAACTTTTCGACAATGAATTGTAAATGAGGAACAAATACACAAAAAAATTCACTAATCCTAATGTAATTAAGGTTGATCTAAGTGATGCAAGTAAGCTTTAGTGAAGAGGCATTGTTGATTTGCAGCAAAACAACCCATTAAAACTGAAAACAGGTCAAAAACCCTCAATTTCTAGATGGAAAAAGAGTTCATTCAATAATCGCACCTAGGCTTCACAGAAATTGAGATGCATCACACTTTCTACACTTCGGAGGTGGGATGCATATTGGAACACAGTGGAAGACATTGTGATGGTCCAGGGAGTGCAACTGAAAAGGTTTTTGGCTGAAATGTGGAGCATTTTTCAATGAAATCAAGCTTGGTTTTGATGAACAATAATGAGCAAAGTATGATGGAATGTCTTGAGAGGTTACTAAGCTACCAAAAGGGCATCTAGATGTGTTTGCAAGTCAAATGTTTAATTCATAAACTAAACCAGAGATTGACTGAAGAAGCATTCATCTACTATGCAATTACAAAGGAAGAGTAGTTCGAAAGCTACTTGGCTGGCTTCAGACTCTATCTATAGTTTATGAAATTGAACATAAAAAAAACAATAACAACAAACAAACATCTGTTCATACCCCAGCGGAGTCACCAATTTTTTTATGGGAAAATTAGTGTCTTGTCGAACGACTAACCCTCTAAGTTTGGCAGCTACCGTAGAAACAACAGTTTAAAGAAATTCAATGATTTTTCCTATGTGTAACAGATAAGAGAAAGATAGTGGAACTAACCTGGAACTTCAACTTAATCCCTTGCTTGATCTCTCTCTGCTTTGGAATATCCTGCAACTCCTCCCCGTACTTAACATGCTTGGAGAGTACCTGCATAAGTACAACAACAAAGAATCGTCAAAGCATCGTGATCTATTACAACATAAACATTACATAACCAGATATATAATGAACAAAATGATAGCATTTAGAATTGCACAATCATATGGGAGAAAACTTGAAGAGCTTTATTAATAGAAAGGAGAATTACAACCCAGTTTTCTTATCCAGCGCCATTCTCCCAGCTTCAATCCTTCTTCACCTCATGAAATATAAAGATCACACTAACAAGAATACAATGATCTCTCCTAAATTACAAACTATCAGCACTTACTTGCAATTCACAACATTCCAGCCTCTTGATCTGCTGGATTGGAGATCCTTTTATAGATGTTAGAAAGGGTGTGAGTCATCCATGGGATTTGATTAGTGTCTTTCCACTTGTTACAATTGGTTCCACAAGAGAGGGGAATTGGAGATGGTTTCATAATTCCTTTGGTCATCCTTGGGCGAATTCAAAGAGGCAAGTGGCATAGGAGAAGTTTCTAGAAGGTTCCATGAGCAACCAACTAAAAAACTGTCCCAGAAATTGGTCCATCCTTGCCCATCGCACCCTATAGAAGGCCTAAAAAGTATGCATCACACCTTGACAGTGTACTAGTCAATATGCATTGCAGTTTATCAGTAGAGCAATCAATATGGTCCAATTTAGGTTCTTTTTGGATGATTTTTGAAGTGGAGCTTTTGGGGAATGATGCACTCGGATGACTAAGTTCCTGTATGGTATGAAACAACTCTTTTAGGGGTTGATGAGCTCTAGTTCATCGACATATAAGTTTGGAGTTTATGTGCCCAAATATGTCTATAACACCCCTTTCAGGTAGGATTGGGATTTCAGCCATTATGCCCCATTCATGTGGCCATACCATTTGCAATCACTTAGGTAGATTCAACTCACGTGCATTCTGAAGCTGAAAGGGATAACAGCTTCATTGAGCATATTCAAAACATCCACCAATAGGTCCATGATATATTGGACAGATCCAATGCTAAGTACAAGCCGCACCATGATTAGCATCAAGTACTGCACAAATTCCAGTTGGACGACAAAGTTTGGCTAACTTGCAGAAGGAGCGCCTTGCTGGACCCCACCGCAAGCTTTGCTCGCTTTAATATGGGCCATACACCATCACCAAGGTCATCGGGGACAATGCCTTCGATCTCACCATCCCACCGTTCCTTGGTCTACACCTTGTGTTCAATGTAGATTGCTTTTGGCCATACTTTCCACCATTCTTGGACACATCCAACATTGTAGAGAAACTCATACCAACAAAGCTCAACCCGGATTGCATGGAACAAACCACAATGGATCAGATTATGGACACACAAATCAAGAACACTCAACAACAGAGGATACAACTATGTTGAGTGGTCAAAGCAGGCCAACTCCTTCACCAAGGAAAATGGTGCACTAGGGACCAAGTTCAGCAAAAGTTTCCTCATCTCATGGAGGAACTGAACACAATGGGGACCATTGCTTCCTAAGGGGGCAGGATTGATCCAGGTGGATATTGGTGGCCACTCACCTATTCCACTTGGACCCTCACCATTGTTTCTTTCAGTTTTTTAGTTTCTTTAATTGTAGCACAATTTAGTACTTTTTGGCAATTTTTCGGGTCCTAAACTTCTAGAGCCATTTAGGGCCTCAAAACGGCTCCGGAAGTTTAGGACCCAAAAAATTGCCAAAAATAGTAAACTGTGCTACAATTAAGGAAACTGAAAAACTGAAAGAAACAATGGTGAAGGTCTAAGTGGAATAGGCGGGTAGCCACTAATATCCACTTGGATCATTAATTTAATGTCTTTCTTCAAGAATAAAAAAAATACCACACTAACCCACACACTCACATTTTCTAATTCTCCAACTATGTGAACTTCTTTTCCAACTTACAAAATATACTTGAGTACAAATTGACAATTAGTTCAGATCGACTAATTGTGGATCTAAATCCTAAGAAAATATCCAAATAATAAAATAGTTACAACATCTCTCAGAATTAGCTACAAAGAATTTCTATTCTATGCAAAGACATAATAATTCTAACTAAATACTAATTATCCTAACTATTTCAAACAATTAAAATAAACTCAGGAAACCCACTTCCTATAGTAAATGAAATTTTGACCATCACAGTAAAAATGAATTTACTGATGCTGATTCTCTTACATCAGACTCCTAGGGAAAGAAAGTCTTCATAAGAGTTTCTACAATGGTAGCATACTTTGAAATGTTCCTCTGTCATCCACGTAAAATCTTCAACTGGTTGATTCTTTCACTTGACCAAATACTAATACTATTCCTTTTCTCTAGTTCCTTTCATCAATTTCTCTTCCAACACTACTTCAATCTCTTTTGGAACTGATTTTGGTAGTTGGCTCTCCTATCCACCAGCCTGATTTTTCAGAAAAAGGAGTTGCATTATTTAGAATATTGTCTTCTCCTTTGAAAGCATATAAATAAGACACATTGGAGATAGGTGAAATGTCAATACCTTGAGGAATTTCTATTTCATATGCATTTGAGGAAACTTTTCTCAAGATTTTACAAGGAACAATCTTCTTAATTTTGAGCTTATTGTATTTTTTTTGTTGGAAATCCCTCCTTTATCAAGTGTACCATAACTAAGTCACCACTCTAAAATTATTGTTGCCTCCTCTTCATGTCTACTCGTTGTTTATATTTACTACTATTTTCATATAGTTCTTGCCTCACCCTTTTCTGCAACTCCTGCATACTAATTGCAAAATCTTCTCCTGGTTGTTGAGAAATGGCAACAAGAAATTCTGGTTTAATTTGTCCTTGAATTAAACTGTGAATTAAAATAGAATTATTTTCTCATAGCAATTTGAAAATAATTAATTAAGTTTAATTAACTTAATTAATTTAGGAAATTTGAATTGGAAGTCTTTTAGAAGATATGTATATGTTCTCCCTAACTTATAGGAGTTAAGAATGAGCTATGGATGAGTTGAAATTAGTTAACTCAGTTTATTGAGTTAAGTCCAGTTAAATTAGTTCCAATTAGTTTCAAGAACTAATAGTGAGTAAACAGTCAGTTGGGACACTAATGACCTAATTAGTGCTACTCTAGTTAATTGAATATTCCACCATCAGAAACTCATGAAGAAAGACCCAGTTGAGTATGGAGTGCAGAGAAAATGTACTAATTGTTTTAGATTTTTCTGAGTTGCATTGATAATTCATGCAATGAGGAACTGATCCTTGAGGGATTGCGCTATTTTTAGAGCCTTTATTTCCCTTTAAATACAAGCTATATTTCATAGGAATTACATTGGAATAGAGACTCAGAGAGCTTATGAAGAGGCTAAGATTTGGCCTTGAGCTTTCTTATGAGTTGGAGATTGAATTTGCTAGGTGATTGGATTTTTCTAGAGAGAACAAGCATTGTAATTTCATCTTGATTTTCCTTATTAATATAAAAAAAATAGTGGGGTTTTGAGCTGTGGCATTCCCCATATATTTATTGTGTTATGTGCCTTTGATTCTATTATTCTATTGATTATTGTTTTCTCGATGTTTATGGGCTCCCATTGTAAAGAGTAGAAGTATATTCTTGTCTCTTGTTTTATTAGATTACATGAGCTTGTGAATCTACAGGTTTTTCTACTTGGTATCAGAGAAAAATTATTTTTTGGGCTGAGCGTTTGCAGAGAAGATCTGAGAACTTTTGTGCAAAATTTCCATAAACAAATTATAGATTTGGATTCCTTGGGAAAATATACATAAATTGAAAAGAAAATCAGCCGAACCGGAGCTTGGATGAGGGAGATATCGCCGATTTAAAATCATCTATCTAGGGGAGATTTCAATGTTTTTTGTTTTTGGGTTATAGGTGAAAGTCAAATTTGCATACATACTTCAGGATTGGCATATGGTGTTCCATGGGTTGAGGCTTGAGCATGCCTTGGAAGGCAGCTTGATTTTCATAGCTTGTAGGGACAAGCAATTCCTAAGCCAACATCTATTGATGCACATAAGTTGGCCAAGTGGAAGAAGTGTGTGGAAAAGGAAAGGTGGATAATCCTTGAGGGAGTTCAAGATCATATTGTCTCGAGTCTCCATAGAAAGGAAACCCCGCATTCTATGTGGAAAACATTGACAGACTTGTATCAAAATAGCAGCAATCAAAGGAAGTTGGCACTGAAGGATAAACTTTGTAAAATTAAGATGGAGAAAGGTGATACGATTCCAAAGTACTTGACCAAGTCCACTCAATGTTGGGATGAACTTGAAAGTGTTGGAATCATGGTTACCAAGGAGGATATGGTGAGCCTTTCTCTTCTTGGACTCCCAAAGAGTTGGCATAGTTATTAGGACTCTGTCAATGGTCAGGAGAAGCTGCCAGATTTGGAATGACTATGGTCGGATTTGATGTAGGATGAGATCAGGAGGAACACCAGGGATGACTCTTCATCTAAGGCTAATGATGAAGAGAATTGTGCCTTAGGGATTAAGGCAAGGAAGGGGAAAGGTAAAATTTCTTGTTCCAAATCAGATTATTATGATGGAGGTAAGAAGAAGGACATGACGAAAGTTAAATGCTTCCAGTGTCACAAGATGGGTCACTTTGATACAAGTTGTCCATTGAAGAAGTCCAAGGAGAATTCCTCAGGAGGAGCAGCGGGTGAGGCTTTGGCCTCCCAATTCGAATTGGACTTTTCCATCATTGAATGCATGGTGTCTTCAATGATAGGAAGTGTTTGGTACTTATACCATGGAGCTTCTTTCCACATGATTGGCAACAAAGTTTTATTCAATGAACGAGAGGAGAAAGATCTCAAGGTGCATATCGAGATGGGTGATGACAATAAGTATAGTGTTACTCGTGTGGGCACTATTACTTTTCAGATGGAGCATTAGGCTCCACTCACCTTGAATAATGTTAAGCATGTACCTGGACTGACGAAGAAATTGGTATCTATTTCCATGCTTGAGGATAGAGGCTATGATGTGATCTTTTCAAAATGAAAGGTGTTCCTTCAAAACATAACCACGAGTCAAGTAAAGAAGATGGGGATTCAAGTTCAAAATATCTATAAGATATAGGTAGAGTATTTCGCTTCTTTGATTTCAAAAGTGGAAAAGATGTTGAGATGAGACATCGATGAGTTGTGGCATAAGAGATTAGGCCACTTGCATCACGGGTCTTTGAATATATTGCAACAAATCTCTACCAGTCTTCCCAAAGGTATGCTTGAGCAAGTTGATACATGAAAGGGTTGTACTTTGGGAAAATACACCAAGTCTTCCCTTGGAGATAGAGACAGTCGAGCAGAGTCGATTATGGACAGAGTCCATTGAGATGTGTGTGGACCATTCTTGATAGTATCCACCACAAAACACAAGTATTATGTTATATTTGTAGATTACTATTCTCATAAATGCTGGATATTTTTCATGCAAATAAAGGATCAGACATTCACAAATATTTGTGAATTCAAAGCATTGGTCGAGAAAGAGTTAGATAAGAAGGTTAAAGCTCTATGAAGTGATAACAACAGAGAATATGTCTCCAATGAGTTTAAGAACTTCCGTGTAGTGGAAGCGATTAAATGAGATTTGACGGCACCTCATAATGCTCAACAGAATGGGGTTGCCAAGAGGAAAAACAGGAGCATAGTAAGGGCAACAAGGGTGATGTTGTATTATTAGGGCCTACCACTACACTTGTGGGATGCATTCTGAAACACAACGGTTTACGTTCAAAATCGTAGTCCACATCGAATACTTGAGAGTAAAACACCAGAGGAAGCTTATTCCGATAAGAGGCCAGATGTTGGTAACTTCAGTATTTTTGGGTCATCGGTTTATTGCCATGTGACCAAAGATGCATCAAAGAAGCTTGAGCCAACAACAATGTTTGGGATCTTTGTGGGGTACACTGATACTCCCCACAACTATCGGGTGTACATGCAAACCAATCGGATGACAGTGTTTCAAAGGGATGTCAATTTTGATGAGGAGAAGGCCATGCGAGTATCCCTTGAGAGGGAGCTTGAGCTACATGCGAAGGAGGAACTTTTAGTTCCTAAGGTTGAGGAGCCTCAAATTGATTTGGAGTAGCCACATGTAGAGGTTCCAAGAGCGGATACATCCACTCAGGTAGAGTCTTCTAGAGAGGGAAGAAAGCGCACTAGAGAGGCTGACAGATTGTTGGATGATGCATGGGAGAATGTGGGATGTTATGAAACTAGTTCACAAAAATATAGAAAAGATAGATTAACGCCTTAGAATTCAGCCTCTTCGAGGGGGAAACCTCCTTTACATTACATAAATGAACAATTCTTGGATGATTCAAATGATAAAACCTCCTTCTATATATAGGAGTTTAGGGTCACAATTATAACCAAGCTGACCTAAATAATTATATTAAGGCACAAAAATAAATAGAGGGATTTATGGGCACATAATAACAATATGGGGACAACAGGGCGCAACCATATTAATAAGGGATATAACTACAAAGTAATGGGGTTAATCACTAGTATTATAGGGACCTAACATGCCCCTCTCCTTCAAAAAGTGTTGTCCTCAATGCTTCAGTAGTTCTGGATGCTTCTGTATAAAATTCTCATCCTCCCATGTGGAATCTTTAGTGGATAAGTTCTTCCACTTTATGAGATACTCTAAAATTGATCGATTTCATGGCTGTCGAGTTCTTGTTTCTATGACTGCTTCCGGTTCCAATATAATTTTTCCTTCCTTGTCAAGTTCTGACAATATTGTTTGAACTAGGAGCTTGTCGCCTATAACCTTCTATAAACATGAAACATGGAAAATTGGGTGCACTCAAGAAGCTGCAGGAAGCTCCAATTTGTATGCCATAGTACCAATCTTTTGCAACACCTTGTATGGACCATAATACTCTGGTGATAATTTATTATCTTTCTTAGCTTTCTTGAGGGACATTTGTTTAGATGGTTGTAACCGTAGGAATACCTAATCACCTACATCAAAACTTCTTTCACTGCGATGTTCATCTGCCTGTTGTTTCATTCTATTCTGCGCCAACATGAGGTTATCCTTTAAGAGTTGGAGGACTTGTTGTTGATGCTCGATGTGATGTTCCACTGCTTGAACATGTGAATTTTCTCTTAAATATGATGTGATGGCTGGTGGCTAATATCCATAAAGTGCCATAAATGGGATCATTTTTGTTGCTGTATGGAAGCAAGTATTATACCACCATTCAGTCAGAGCTAACCATTTGACCCATTGTGCCTGTTTATCAGATACAAAGCAACGAAGATATCCTTCCAAACATTTGTTTACTATCTCAGTTTGCCCATCAGATTGAGGATGATAAGATGAGCTATGAGCTAACTGAGTACCAAGATAAGAAAATAATTCCGTCCAAAATTTCCAGTGAAAATGGGATCTCTGTCACTTATAATAATATTTGGGTTTACATGTAGCTTTTGAATTGTTTCCATAAATGCAGTAGAAGCTATACTAGCTTTAAATGGATGTGATAATGCACAAAAGTGTGCATACTTGGGAAGTCCATCAACTACCACCATGATGACACTCTTTCCCTTAGACTTGGGTAAACCTATGATAAAATCAATTGAAACCTCCTCCCAACGTTGGCTTGGAATGGATAAAGGTTGTAATAGACCTAGGGTCTTAATTGTTTCAACTTTATTTTGTTGGCAAACCAACATTTTGCCACAAAATTTTGAATATCCGATTTAAGGCCATCCCAAAAAAATTCCTTCTTAACCCTGTGGTAAGTTTTTAAAAATCCTGAGTGCCCTCCTAAGGGAGAAGTGTGAAATTCCATAAGAATATTTTGTTTGAGTTTGGAATTCTTATAGAGGTATAAGCAATCTTTGTACCATAACGAATCATTTTTCTAGCTAAATGTATCAGATGTACTTGAATCTTGTTGTAACTTTCGAATAAGTGCCCAGACTTCTTCATCATTCTTCCATTCCTCCCTTGCTTCGTTTATCCAATCTAGTTAGATAATAGAAATGGCACACAATAATGCTTCCACATCCTCATCCTTTCTTGAGAGTGCATCTGCCACCACTTTTTGCTTCCCTTTTTTGTCGATGATTTGAAAGTCATAACCCAACATCTTTGTGACCCACTTTTATTATTCTTCAGAAGATAATCTTTGTTCTAAAAAGTATTTAAGGCTATCATGATCCATTTTTACCTTGAAGTGTCTTCCCATTACGTAGGGTCACCATTTCTAAGTGCATGTAGTATTGCCAACATTTCCTTCTCATAAATAGCTTTATGTAAAAACTTTCCCTTGATTGGACGACTTTCAAAAACAATGAGTTTTTCATCTTGCATTAAAACAACACCAATTCCATTTCCTAAAGCATCACATTCCACAATATAGGTTTTTGTGAAGTCCAGTGTAGCTAAGATCGGTGCTTGGCACATTACCTCTTTAATATGTTCGAAGGCCTTTGTTGCTTCTGGAGTACATGAAAATGCATCTTTCTTCAATAATGTTTTTTGAGGTGCTTCTATTCTCCCATAATTCTTAACAAACTTGCGATAATACCCTGTCAACCTGAGAAATCCTCGCAGATGCTTTATGGATGTGGGAATTTTCCATTCCTTAATGGCTTTAATTTTGCTAGGGTCTACCTTAACTCCTTCATGAGATTCAATATGACGTAGATATTCCACCTCTTGTACTCCAAAGAAACATTTGGATCTTTTTGCATATAATTGTTTCTCCTCCAATAGTTGTAGCACCCTGTCAACATGTTCAACATGATCCTTCCTAGACTTATTGTAGATTAGTATATCATCAAAAAATACTAACACAAATTTTCTAAGGAAGGGTTTAAAAATGGAGTTCATTAAACCTTGAAATGTGAAGGTGCATTGGTAAGGCCAAAAGGCATGACCAAAAAGTCATAATGACCCTCATGAGTTCTAAATGTTGTTTTCACAATGTATTCAATGTTCATTCTAACTTGATGATATCCTGAACGAAGATCCAACTTGGTGAAGTAAATTGATCCATGCAATTCATCCAGTAATTCATCAATGACAGGAATGGGAAACTTATCTTTAATAGTGATCTTTTTGAGCTCCTATAATCCGGACACATGCACCATGATACATCCTTCTTGTGCACCAATACTACTAGAGCAGAGAAAAAACTTTGACTCGGTTGAATTATACCAGCCTCTAGCATTTCTGCAACCATACGTTCAATTTCACTCTTTTGGGCATAGGGATATCTGTACGGCCTGATGTTTGGAGGAAACACTTCCTGGAATCAGATGAATAGCATGATCATGATCACGAATAGGTGGGAGACCTTTGGGAGTCTCAAATACCTTGGAATGATTGTCCAAGACTATTTGGAGATCTGGAGAAATAGATGATTCCAATGTGGAAACATCTAGCGAACATAATTGTGCAATTACACCTTTTCGTTCCTTTTTTAGAATCTTTGTCATACCATTAGAGCTGATTATCTTTCCTGGTTTCCCTACAATACCCCTTAATACAACTTCCTTTCCTTCCATAGAAAATTTCATGAAAAGTTCTTGAAAATTAAAAGCTATTGTACCCAATGATTGTAGCC
>APFE031211555.1:3511-21347 GCA_000404065.3 Pinus taeda | reverse complement strand
CGGTTCACTATGTAGGTTAGTCATGGAAAGAATATAACACAACCCAACAGTGATAGGATTCCTCAATTATGAAGGTTCATCTTGATTTGTATGTCCATCTAAGCTTGTCCAAATTATGAGAAATGGAGATAAGGTGCAACTGAAGATCTTGTGAAAAGGATGACCATTCTCCTCCTGTAGATCTAGGTTGTCAAGCCTCCTGTGAGAGCCAAACTATCCATTGGGTCTAAATGTTGTCTCCTATCCAATATTCAAGTACCTTGTGTTTGTCGTTTGTTATCATGTTGGTCCTTAATTGCTCCATATTTTGCAACCTATTGAATTTTAGGCATTGTTGCCAAGAATCCTTCCAAAAAAGGGTTGATATACCATCTTGGGTTTCCCAAAAATAGTGTTTATGGATGAGATGGATACCTCTTTTAGCCATATTCCAAGTAGAAGATCCATTTTGACTGAAAGAGATTCTAATAAGTTAAAGGAAGGGTGGATTGTTGCTATATTTTTAATTTTAGATTAGTTTTTGTAAGACAAAACCCCCTTGAAGCCATCTCCACCATAATTCCCCCCCATGATCATACTTAGAGTTTTGGGGTCCCTAAAGCCTAACCCCCCTCTATGTTTGGGTAGGCATATTTTTTTTCCTAAGCAACCATAACCCATTGTATTTCTTGTTTGGCACCTCTATACAGAAAATATCTTTGAATACTACAAATTTAATTGAGAATGGAACAAGGAGCCATCATTTCCTAAAGAAGATAAAATTGGAGGGCTTGCAGAACATATATTAAGAGAACAAGTTGGTATGCTATGTTAAGAGAAAGAAAGGTCCAAATGGAAAGTTTGATGTTAAATTTTCTTAATGATTATGAACATAGCTTTATTCTCGAAGAGTTATCAACTGACGAGACTCCAAGATATTTGGAAGGGAGTCTGCTTCTTTGAAATCTTAACATTATAACTACATGAATATAGAAGACAAGAGGTTCATTCAAAAATAAAATTTGAGCTTTTGAGTCTTTGGTATCCATATTTGATGCATTTGAGAAGTCATCTACGAGGGGCGATGGTTTTGGGGTAGGGTGGGCCTCTTTGTAACTCCATGGTTTCCAAATTTTGATGCTACAATAATGGTGGTTACAAAGATGCTGATATGAGTGAGGTTAAATAATATCCCTCTCTTTTTGGTACCACCAATTATTATAAGGTGTTGGAAACACATTGGGGATGTTTTTGAAGATGGATCAAGAGATAATTGAAAATGGTATTTTTACCTTTTCCAGGATTTGTGTAGAGATAGACCTTAGTAAACACCTATTAGATCGCATCCATCTAGCTCATAAATATTTTAAGTGGAATCAAATATTATTTTGAAAACACATCATTCAAGTGTTGCATCTGTCTACAAACTTGACATTTGCAGAATACATGCTCACAAGCTAAAAAAAGTTACAAAAAGAACAAAGAAAAAACCACAAAAGCCAAAGCGGTTGTAGGTTCCAAATTCACATCTCCCAGAAGATGAAGAATAGGAAATAGACGAGAATCATCAAAAAGTGGAGGAACAAAAAATACAAGGACCGTAAGAGGAGGAGGGAGAAAAGAAGAAGAATGACACTAAAAGTCGTGTTGAGAAAGACATTGAATTAATGATGATCATAAAAGAACAACGACCTGAGGAAAGACACAACATGCAAGCAGTGGGTGGAACAAAGTGGACACATATATCTGAGAGCTCTAACTTAGACTAAGAAGTGCCTAAGAAGATTGAAGGAGAGGAAATGGAAATAGTAATGACCTCTCCCAATCAAAGAGGTTGGTGAAAGGTGGAGAAAAAGAATGGAAAAAAGGGGAAGATAAGTGATTTTTATCACACTTATCCCTGACAAAATTTATGTATTTTTTATAGTTTTTTTCATTTTTGTGCATCAACCTAAAGGCTAACATGATCAAATGTTTTTGGGAATCTGAAAAATGTTATTTTGTTCCTTGGTTTCTAGGTTGAATAATATTTTGATTTTTCCTTTGAAAAAAAAATGTTGTGTAGAGCTCGAGCTTCTTGAGTTGCTCAGACCCCCATATAGATTATGTCAACAAACAAATTGGTGGTGTGATATAGGAATATCTTCACCAAACAATTTGATACCCTTCAATTTTTGTTGTGACATGGCTACTTGTAGAGCTCAACCTAATCCTTCAAGTGATAAAGTGAAGAGAAAGGGAAAAAGGGGACCCCCTTGATGGATTCCACATCAGGGAGGGATTGTTGTAGTTGATGACCCATTTAGAAGTACAAAAAATAAAACTAAAGAAATAAGAGCCTTGATCCAAGTGATCCATTTGATGGTAAAGCCAAATGCTAAGAGAAATTGAAAGAGATAAGACCAATTGAGCTTGTTAAAGGCTTTGGAGAGATCTAATTTGATCAATATGCTAGGTCTTTTAGTGTTTTTTATTGAATAAATAACTTCATGCTCCACCACGATCTCATCGAGAATTTAAGGACCTTCCACATAACTTGTTTGCTCTCGTGAAATTAAACGGGGGAATATATGATTGAGGCAATTAGCTATGAATTTTGCAATGACTTTTGTAAACCATGTTGCTTAAAGCAATTGGTCTGAAACTGCTTGGTTCATTAAGTTTGTCTTTTTTTAGGAGCTAAGGTAAGAAAAGTAGCATCTAGAGCAGGAATGATGGATAGTGAAGTTCTAGATTCTTCAACTATAGCCGACAGATCCTATCCTACTATCAACTAGCATGCCTAGAAGAAATCTCTTGTGAAACCATCTATAATCGGCACCTTATTGCTCAAGATGGATTTGGATGCTACTTCCACCTGTTCCTTGGAGATGATTTTTAATAAAGCCTCATTTTAATCCTAAGAGACCATAATAGGTATTTGCTAAAATATACAACAGGTTTCTACATCCCTTATGGCTACAATTTAGTTAATAAGTCTCCATAATGGTGCACTAATTCATATTCTATATCTCTATGATCCTGGAGTTTAATAACGATGGAATTTTTAAGTGAAGTTAATCAATTATGGTGCTTGTTGATAATGTTTATATAAGTTTTCTATTGGACTAGGAACACATGTGCATTTAATCTTATCGACTAGATCTCCAATGTACTTGTGAGCTTGTGAGATGTAATGCACTATATGTGTAGGCTACAAATTCTTAACTTGCATTAGTTTGTCTAATGTTATTTTTCCAAAATGAAATTCCAAAAGAAAATTCCATCATTGCATTCCATAAATCCAAAGCTCAAACACTCCTACCAATGATCCATATACTTGAACACTTGATCATGCTAATTTGAACCCTACTATCACTAGGAAAACTTACCTGCGTGAGTTCGATAATTCCTTTTTCTATAGATCACAACTCCCATTATTTGCAACTTTGATAAAACTACTCTATGAATTGAAATACCATTGTAGAAAATTAAAACATACTTCAATAAAAGAGAAATTAATTGTAAAGGATATAAAGATGCATAAATAAATAAAAACATATGCACACGGTTACTAAAATATCCAATGCTCTATTGTAATGGAGTGATATTTGCCTCCAAGAATAGGGCACTGAATTAACATCACCTAATTAACATACATTTAAATAAATAAATAATATATATATATATAAATATATATATATATTTTAAATGCTAAAAATACAACCATAAGGAAAATAACATTGGGAACCCATTTCACTTCATTGAACATATCATCTAATTTACATACATTTAAATAAAACCATAAAGAAGTCATAAAAGAATATAATACAATATACGTACCGTTCATTAGAAGACAAGATTCAAACTTGACTTGCCGCTCCTTGTCTTCCTATATCGTCAGTCACCTCCGAGTGTGAATGTTGATGTGCTTGATCCGAATGTAATGACCCACCTATTGACCTCCTAGCCTAATCTTTGGGTACTCTCCTTCTCCGCGAACCCCTGAGCTACAATGGGGTTGTACAATAGAGGAATGTATTAGCTGGTAGAGGAGAGCACTCCTTGGCTAAAGAGTCCCCTCTCTAATGTCCTTTACCTCACCAAACTCACTATAGCTCGTAGTCACTTAATCTAACATAGTCTCATTCGTCCAACAATAGGGTAAAGAAAAGGTCCCTTCTCCCATGGCTTGCCCCTTCTTTTATAGGAGTCCTCATAGGTGACACTTGGAATTTCATGCATAATTAATTATTTTTGATAATTCAATAGTTTGATTATTCACCCACCCATGTGTCACTCTCTCATCAAGGATCTCCAAAATTATTTACTTAAATTTTGATTTAAAAATAATATTTTTCTTCACCTCAACAAGATTCCTATTTCTTCTCTTAGTTGTCTCTTGATCCCCTTTTTTACTCCTTAATTTGTGTTCATTAATAAAGTCAATTAATGAGTCAAGATTTGATCCCCTATCTACTCCCTAATTTAACTCAAGTTATCTCTTAGATGTATATTCTTATGTTGGTTGTTGCCACATGGAGGTTCTCTACATTTCTCTAAAATTTAATTTATTAATCTTATTTTAATTCACCATCCTCTTCTCTTAATTAGGTTTAACTATTTTAGGATTAATCTTTATCCTTACATTTATGTCCCTCTTTCCCCTTTTTACCTAATTAAACTACATAACCTACCTAATATTTTCCAACATGGGGAGGGTAGAGTTTTTAAGATAAAATATTTTATTTCTTCCTATGATACTCTTAACGCAAGTTTTTTTCTTGATTTAATTACCTCGGTTTCTAAAATCATTTACCCTTCATGTAAATTTACCTAGTTTTCATTTCTTGATTATGTTTATTAATTAATTTATTTTTAATGATTCCAAGAGTGCCAAGTTTGGTCGTGCCCTTCAAGAACTTCCCTTGAAGTTCCAAGGGTGCCACGCCTAACAATTTATTTGTGATGCCAAGGGTGCCAAGTTTGGTCGTGCCCTTCAAGAACTTCCCTTGAAGTTCCAAGGGTTCCACGCTTAACAATTTATTTGTGATGCTAAGGGTGCCAAGTTTGGTCATGCCCTTCAATAACTTCCCTTGAAGTTCCAAGGGTGCCACGCCAGTTGCCCTTCAAGCATTCAGTGGCTACGAGGGGAAAGTATAGGTGCAAAAACAAAGACCACTATCATCTGTTATGTTTCTTGCTATAGTGAGACTAATGGTGTCGAGGATCAAGGAATCCACCTTGATGCGTGTCCCCCGGTAAAATCCTCATGAGCGAACCAACTTTGGGACCTGCCCTCATGACATCGTGATCTTCAAGGCGAAGGTGTTTCAACTTTTCTAGCCCAAGTCACGGTGGGAGTGCTAGTGGGTGAGATCAGGAACACTATCCCACCCCTCCCATGCAGTTCCATCCAATTGTACAACCCCATCACCCATATGTGAGTCATTCGGCCAAGAAACTAATTTGTGCTTTCCACCATTAACATATCATCAGAATATAGATAAAAATATATAGCAGGTTTCAAAATTGACTTAGAATTTCAAAGATAAAATAATATAAATTTTGATCAAACCAAGTGTCGTCAACTCGTCATGTGTGAGTGCCTCTGGTGGTTTCCTGCCATACTCAATAATAATCAATAATAAGGTTTCTCAGTGTTAGTCATTGTCATAATAACATCATTACCATCACCTGGTCATTCACATCATTGTTCATTGTGAACCAGAACTAATGCAAGTAGGTAACATAGGGGACACATCCATCACAACTATCATCGTCATAACATCAATGGAAGCATACATATCCATCAAAGCTATCAACATCATAACATCAAATAGATAACAAACATAACCATTTATGCCACAATCATCATAATATCAATAGAGAACATGCATAACCATTAATGCTATCTTCATCATAATATCAATGGAGATCATACATAAACATCACAATCACTAATATCACAACCAATAATAATAGAGTCATGTGTCCGAATCCTCAACCTGAGGTCCTCAAATAATAAAGTGTGGGCCTTAGGGCTAAATAAATGTTAATCTCATATCATTTTCAGTCAACTAGAGTAGGGCACTGCAAGTAGCATAAATTTAACCAAATCATACACCTTCAAGAACTACGAAAACTTCAATTTATATTAGAGGAAGATACCATGAAATTTATATTTTATGCCATGATAATTTGGACTACGTGCATCCATATCTTGACACTCTTGAGGTAAGGCTACATGTTTGAGCTGACATGAAGTGATCCTTTCGGGTATATATTCTTGGTACAAATATTTTGTGGATGTAGTGACCATTAATCTCCAGGGGCCATGAACCATATATATATATATATATATTATCTCTCTCTCTCTCTCTCTCTATATATATATATAATAAAAAAATTGGACTATGTGCTTTAGGAGACCTCCCCTTCGGAATGGAGTTGTCACTCTCTTTTATACATGAGCTTGCTTGAAACTAATATCTAAATATAGATCCACTTTGGAATATTCTCAAATGGTTACAACAACTATCTAAATGTATCTCCACTTGAAGATAGAATACTCTCAAGTGGTTACAATAACTCATAAATAGTTCCAAGATTCATGCTAACTCCCAACTAGCCAAATTCAAAATTAGTCATGTGGGTTACAACAACTTGCTCAAAATATGTTCAAAAATAGTTATTAACGGTGTTGATCTCCCTAGATGTATGGCATATACATGAAGACCTTTAAATGTATAGTAAAAATGAATATGCACACTTGGGCATGTAAAAATCTATCTTACAATAATTGAAACCATGAAGTATGTGTTGTGTTATCTTCCCCAAGTGGGTATGCGATTGGTGGTGGTTGATCTCTTCCTCCATGGAATGCTAGATCTGCGATACATGGATCTACAAGTGCTTTGCACCATTAACTCAAATTTCTTCAACCTTGTTACTTTTGGACCTAACCTTATAATGACTTGTTCACACATGAGGAAATACTTAAAAGTAAATACATAAGACACTAATTTTTCGTATTGTTAATTACAATTCAATGGAACACTAAAAAATGTAATTATAAACACTTGAAGCTTAAATAATGCATACAAACAGCAAAATCAACTATTATATTGTTGTGGGTAAATGAAAAGGGATTATAAATAAAGAAACAAGTATGTAAAAACATGGTAATTTTAAGACTCATCACTTGTGTTGAAATACAAAAAAAATTGTGTTCTTTTCCCATTCCTTGAGAACATCTTGCATGTTTGCTCACCTGTCCATTCGCGAACACATCTTTGCATGATCATCCGTTCATGAGCACATCCCTTCACATGCATCGTTCATTCGTCCTTTGGTGAACCTATCCTTCTACATGTGCTCCCTTCGTTCATCCCATTCGTCATCACGCCATGTTTGTTTGTGTACTTGTACTTGTAGTCACTAATGACAAGACGACATCAAATCCAAAAAACCTCCTATTCTACCATGAAACATGATCATTTTGGATGCAGGTGACTGGGAGAGGTAGCAAGGTTAAGAGGCGGGATGATGGCTATAAGCACTGCTGATGAAAACTGCACAAGAGTCACTGGGTGATGAAGATGGGAAAACTGAGTCGATAGCGACTGTCCGTGAGGTCTGGCTTAGTTGGAAAGCAAAACTGCGAAAATTTTGGGAGGGACAGTCCGGGTTGCAGGAAGGCAAGGCAGACAACACATTTTCTAGAATGAGCAGGCAGCGGGGGATTGACAACAAAATTTGCGCAATTTATTGGTTGACCAGGCCAAGCTGCAAGCAGGACTGGCAGATAGGATTTGCATGGTTTTTTGGAGGAACTGGTCGGGAGTCGAGCAGCCAAAACTACGCAATTCCTGGAGGGAACTAGCAGCTAGTTGCTGGGTCACTGGCAACAGAAACTGCACAATTCCTAATGGGAACAGGCAGTCAGCTATCGAGAGCTTGGCGACAGAAACTGTGCAATTTCTGGAGGTAACTGGCAATCTATTGCTGGTAGATGCTGGCGAGAGAAACTGCACCGAGGCTGGGAGGTCGGCCTGCTGATCATCTCTGCGCCATTTTTGAGTTGAGTGGACAGCTGTGCAGCATAAGGCCTACTCATGAAAACTGTGCAATTTTTTGGATGAGCATCTGGTTGAATGTTGGGAGGATTGACAGGGAAAATTGTGCAATTTTCTGAGGGAGACATGGACGAGCACTAGGTGACTGTCCAACCTATCTGTGCAATTTGCTCAGTCAGCAGAGTGGGCAAGGTCAGCAACCTCTGCACAAATTTTGAGGGGAGTCAGTCTCGGGGTTGCTGTCAGGTCCGACTCTACGGGTGGCCAACATGAATGTTGATTAAACTTCTTGCGAGCAACACAACTTGAAAAGACTTGCTTGATGCTTCTGCATTGTTCTGGGTGACAGTCGACCGAGTCGATGGCAGGGTGATGTTCCAACTGTCAAAGGGGAGTCTGGTCATCAGAACTTCAGCAAAATGACTAAGTGTGTGAACGAGTGAGAGATGCAAATGTGATCTTACAAACACACACACTCATGAATTGATGACGAGACGAATCAACCAACCAAACGCACATGTTAAACATGATTGACCGATGGTGCAAGTGACAAGCATGAAACTCGTGATTGATCATTGATTGAATGTGACAATGCTTGCGTGACAGTGAATGTGACTCCGTGTGTGAGTGCGACAAATTTTTTCATAGCGAACATAACATGTACACATGAAGCAAAGACCTTGAGCATGACCAAAACATGGTCTGACATCAACATGAAAAAGCTTGGGTGGAATGAACAAGCAAGGTGGGTGAGAAGGCTCACACGAGCTCACAGAGTGAACCCGACTGTATGGAACCATCAAGGGAAAATCTTAAGGGAGACTCCGAGTTTGGGTGTAGACCAAAATTTTGGAGGGTGGTTGTAGCCGCTACAACACTTGGCGACACACTAGTAGAACTCCAGCTTCTCTGTTTTGGTTCATTGCAATATCACAGGGCCTTGGTCTTTCAGGGAGTATTGAAACATTGTGTGGGTTACTTCGGCTTCCCCAATTACCCCATGGACATACGTCATTCACCTTTTGCCAACTCAGTCAAACACAATCAAAAGTTCATCTTGATCACAATGTTTCGAATCCAGGAAGGGTAGTTTAGCTCGCGAGTTGAATATTTTCAGAGTATAAGTTTTCATCTCTAGTGTTGCTCCATTACCAACAGGCCTAGACAATACCTCGACGGAGTCACGCAGGAATACACACAATGCTCCACTACCAGCAAGCCTAGTCAGTACCCCTGTGGAGTTGCATGCTTAACCTCTTTGCGCAGGAAGCCTTTCTCTTCTTTCACCTTTGTATTTTTCAAGAGGATTGTGCATAGGCACTTATTTATTTTTGGGGTGGAAGAGGGATCTTGACTTATTGAGAGTAGAAGAGGTTGTTCCTTCAGAGAAGCATTTCAGACCTCTGACATAGTTTTGCTCATTTATATTTTCCCCTTCTCTGTTTCTATTAGTTGGATGAGCTTGAACACACAGAGCAGAAGGCTGAGTACAGGCACGAGGATTCCCAGTGTGGACACAGATTCATGGTTGGACCAAAACTTCCCTCGCAGACAGTTTGTATTTTCCGTCAAGAATTCATTGGCTCAAGGTTATAACCAAGCACATAGAATACGAATACAAGACTGGCCAAGTGCTGCAGTGCCACAAGTCTCTTCAAATTTTAGCCACATACTCTATTCAAAAGGCAGAACGTAGTATTTGGCAACACTTATTTCTAGGAAAAATAGAGTAATATATCAAGCAAACGTAAACAAAAATAGTAAGTAGAGCAAACAAAGTGAAAACAAAGATAATAAGCAAAGCAAACAAGATGAAAATGACAAGCAACAAGTAGACTATGTACATGGCATGAGCATGACCCAGCCTACTGAAAGTAATGCTTGAGATCTTAGCTGTTGACAGGAAGGTTTTCAATCCTCCCATCAAGTGATTGCAAATGATACGTGTGTGGGCCAAGCTTCTAGTGGACTGTATACAGACCAATCCACAGGGACTAGAACTTCGTATGTTTTCCTTTGTCTTCATGGGGCTTATCCCATTTCAAAACTAAGTCACCAACACTGAAGTTAGCTTTCCCTGCAGACTTCTTATCGAACCATCACTTGATACGGCTTTGGTGGAGTGTGAATTTTTCATTTTCTTTCATCCTTTCCTCCTAAAGCTTATGGAGAGATCCATCCTACACTATACTAGCTGGCAAGGCTTGCCTTGGGATACTTGGGAAAGGTGAAGTGCAGGCAAGTAGATATTTGGCGGAAGGATGGATTCTTTACCATAAAATAGGAAGTATGGTGAGGTATTCAGAGAGGGCTTGGGTGTTACATGGTCATACCATAATGTATTCGTCAGGGCAGTATGCTAGTTATGTTGCTAAAAAAAAATGGTCTTCTCGATTATGTGAATGAGGTTTTTATTTGTGGATTTCACGAGACCGTTTGCTTGCAGGTAATAGTTAGATGAATTATTTAACACAAAACCATTATGTAATGCAAAATCATAGAGTTTAAAAGACGAGAAGTACGTTTCATTATAAAAAAACAAGTGATACCGGAACGCCGAAGCGTGAGATGATGTTCTGCTGGAGGAAGCTGATGACCTCTTGGTTGTTCACTTGTTTGAGAGGAACTGCTTCTATCCACCACGTGAAGTATTCAGTTGCTATTAGGATGTAGCAGTGTTTCTTTGACGAATGTGGGAATATTTATCCAATGATGTCTAGGCCCCACTGTTGGAATGGTTTGGTCACTGCAACAGGGTGCAGTGGGGCTGCTGATTTTTGTGTTCTGCCAGTGCATTGCTAACAGATTAGGCATTTGCGGGCGTAAGAATGTGCATCCTTAAATAATGTGGGCCAATAAAAACCTTCTCTCATAACTTTATGCGTAGTGGTGTTTACCACAAAGTGACCCCCAACGGGTCCTTCATGCAGATCTTGAAGTACCTTCTCTGATTCATGTGCCTCCAGGCACTTGAGCAAACCTCTGTTACTGTGCTTTCTGTAAATCACTCTGTGCACTAACTAATATGCTAAGGCTTTAAGGTGCAATTCCCTCTTCTGTGAGATGGAAAAGTGATAGGGTACGGTACCGTGCTGAAGGTATTAGTGCACATCTACATACCAAGAGGTCCCATCTTCAGTGGGTGTTGCTTGTGTTATATCATACATCTCAATTTTCTGCTCCCAGCTGGCGAACTCTTCTTCACTCTTCGGAGTGTGTACTGCTTTAGCTGCAAGTCTGTAGAGCCCATGTCGTTTGATCATGTGAACTAGCTTAAATTCAATTTCGTACTCTTGCAAGCTTGTCATCTAGTTCACACATCGTTCACCCAGTTCTTGTTGTACAAGAAATGTGCAGACTACTAGGTGAGGGACGAAGACTATGCAGTGGTTCTTCAGCAAGTAGGGCTTGAAGTGTTTCACCGCCTTGTAAATTACATAAGATTGCTTGTCAATGGCAAGGTAGTTGATTTTTGGTCCTTGCATGCTTGCGTTCTTGAAGGAGATTGGGTGTTCATTGTTCATCTCATCCTTCTGAATGACTACTGTGACGAGTGAATTATCAAAGGAGAAGGTGTATAGCAAGAAATCCTTCTTGAAGTCTGGGCTGTAGAGTGCATACTTGCTTCCTTGGGTGGGGCAGGTGTTCCTCTTTCACTGCTTGCGGGTATAACCTCCTTTGTTTGCAATGGTCTGCTTGATCTGGCGAATGCATACTTTTCCCTCTTGCCCCAGCTATAGATTGTGTCTTTCTTGATCATGTCCTGCATGGGCTTGACTATTTTCACATAATCCGAGATGAACTTCCGAAGGAAGTTTATCTTGCCCAAGAAGGACTGCATAGATTTCTTGTTGGTTGGGTAAGGGATCTGTGTAATAGTCTAGACCCATTTCGGATCCACCTTGATCCCGCTTTTGGCAACAATGTGTTCGAGGAGGTTCCCCTCTGACACCGCAAATATGTTCTTTTTGGGATTCAAGGAAATCTTGTATCTCCGACATCGCTCAAAAATTTTCTTCAGATGGCATATGTGGTCCTCTCATCTTCTTGAGAACACAGTCACATCATCAAGATATACCACTATGCTCTATTCGATGAGTCTGCGAAAAACTTTGTCGATGGTGTGCTGAAATGTTGCACCTGCGTTTACATGCCCAAATGACATTCGTTTATAAGTGAATGTACCCCACTTGGTACGGAAAGTAGTTTTGAGTTTGTCAGGTTTTGCTACCAGAACCTGATTCTATCTTGAGAAATCGTCAAGAAGGAAAAACATATGTGCCCCAGCTACTATTTTCAAAATATGGTCCATAGACGACATGGGGTAGTTGTCTTTGTCTGAGGCACGGTTTACATTCCAGAAATCGACACACAAGTGGATTTCCCCAGACTTCTTACGTAATGCAACAGCTTAGTAAGCTCTTTTTGTATGAGGGGTTCAAGTGATGGTTGTACTTTCTTCAGCTTCTGTTGATATGGATTGACCCCTTCTTTGATCGGGATGATGGGTTGGATGATCGGTGTGTCATAAGTTTTCAAATCATCATACGTCCACGCGAACACATCTTGGTACTGTTTGAACAAGTGGATAAAGGCCCGTTGTTGTTGTTATGTACAACATGTACCAAGATTGACAAACTTCAGATATTGTTCTTTTCCCAGGTTAATCAGTTTGTGCCTCATGGTCGAACTATGTGTCTTGTTGTTCCTTGGCCCCTGAAAACATTCTTGCAAGTCATAAAGCTTTTCCAATGTTGCCACATCCTTTGTGATAAGGTGGCCTTTCCTGTTACCATCTTTAGCTTACAGAGAGCGCTCGTGCTCATCATCGTCTATCACCACATCTTTGAAGATGTCAGCGTTGGCCATGAAAGCAGCAGTGTTTGTTGATCATCATTAAACACACGTAAGTTAGTTATGTTGTCCAGGATAGATGGTTTGTACAAAATTGCAATAGTAAATCTATCCCTTATCGGTGACATTCTCAAAGCTCCATTTTCCAGTGCATTGGCATCTGCATTACACGTATGTGGTACAACAATGATATTAAATGCTTGGAAGTTTGAGATTACTTGCCATACCTCTTGCTGGTAACTTTTGAGATGCGGTGATACACAATGAATGGTGTTACGTACCTACTGTATCAGTATCTCTTAATCACCTACCACTTTGAGTGCAACCACGTCGAGGCTGATGGCTTCTGCAAGACCAACATGAGTGCTTCAAACTCAACAACGTTATTCGTGCACTTGAAGCGACTTGAAACCAAATGCTTCTTGTTGTAAGGGTCGATCAAGACACACTCGACTCTTGAGCCGTCCTGTGTCTTTGATCCGTCAAAGTACATGGTCCACAACTTGTCTGTACACGGACCACTTGATGTTCTAGTAATACTTCTACTATTGGTACAATGTACTGTACAAGTTTCATTACCATCAATTGGGCAAGGAAGGAGTCCCAACTGTGTGTTTGGTGGGGTTGGAGCTGGCCGTGTAGGATAACACCCCAATTTTGTTTCAAGGAGGTAGTTTCCAAACATGAGATCTGTGAAGGCCAATGGTCCATTCTCTCCATTAAGGGGAGTGAAATTATGCTTCATCTACCTCTCGGACAACACCTAAATTTGGTTGCACTTGCCCTTGTACGAAAGCCACATGTGAGACCAGTGTGTAGCAAAATATCCATCTAGCTTGCTGGACCAGTCTCTACTGAGTAGTAGACCATATGTTTTCGGTATGTCCACAACCACTATGTTAATGCATTGGTGGACTTGACCATCATGAGATAGTCAGATGATCACGTCTTGTAGTTCACCAATGGCTAGCACTAATGTTTGATCAAGTTGGATGATTCGCGTGAAGATCTCACTCCATTGTGCATTGATCTTTTTTGCAATGGAGAGCGGCATGACGTTGGTTGCCGTGTTGGAATCAACCAAGTAGTTATGAACATTGCAATTGAAAATTTTAAAAGATAGCGGGAATGGAGGGCAACTTGAGTTCGTTTCTTCCATTCGAAGTATATTGATCATAGTGGAAAGTGATATGGGAGGTTTGTTTTCTCCCTTGCTGGTAGAGGCTGCGCTGTTCATTGTTGTCTGTCCCAATGCGTGCAACAGGATATCTCGCTGACTCTGGATCTTAGCTAACTTGAACAAACTGATGTTCGCTCGAGTTTTCTTCATGTCATCAACAATGTTGTAGTCCAGAGGTGGTAGACTTACTGAGGTGTCCGGGGTAGGATGGATGTTTGTGTTGTCTGACAGATTGTTTTGCAGCTTACTGCTTATGGATGTACTCTTGTCTGTCATTGTCTTCGTGGACTTGTTTTGTCTTTTTAGCTTTGGGGTAGCCGATGGATCAACCTTCCTCATCAGGAGTCTCATCTTCTCTTGCATTTCCCCAAGTGTGGGGGGATCCCCTTTACTCCAAATATTGTAATGGTTAGTTTTCTTTTGGGGCTGCTTCTCCGTATTCATCTTTGACATCATTTGCAAGAACTGATACGGGTTCACCACATGCCCAGATATCAATGGCCCATCAGGTGCAACCTCTTTGTCATCATCAGTGTCTTCTGGCTGCTCTTACATATTGCTTTTCGCATCGACTGTATGAATATAGAAAGAGATTGTGACTCGCTTCCAGTTCGAGCAAGAGTTCTTGGGATGATGTTCTTCATGGAAAGAACAAAACTTAGGATCTGCACACTATTCGACTTGGAACACTGGCTTCTACACAGTTTTGGAAGCGAATCGACTGCTGGTTGATGAGCTTCTTTCCTATCTATGTCTGGGCGGATGGCTGCTTACAAATGTGTCTATTTTCCGTTGTTTGAGCTCAGACGCTTTTGTAGTCAAGTTCTTGACAAGGCGAGTGAGGGTCTTAATATCAGTTGCTTCCTTGTCTCTACCCTTGCTTGCCATTTCTTGGGACTTCCTGCTCGCATACTTGGAGTCCTTCGCTGATTTGTCATCCTTGATGACTCTAATTGCCTGCAGGTCTTTCTCAACAACAATAGCCTCTTTGCAGTTTTATAAGAGTGTTGGTTTCACAACTCACTTGACGAACTATGCAATGCTAGTTGGCAGTGCGAACGTGTAGTAATCAACCATGATGGAGTCATGAGGTTTAGTGTCCATTGCGAACTTGTTCAATATGCGTGTAAACCTCTAATTGAAATCTTTCACTTTCTCTTTTCCCTCCATCTTGAGGCTTCCCAATTCTTTGAGTAGCATGGCTGGGGTCTCGTCATCGTCAAAATTTTCAAGGAACATGTGTTTGGATGCACCCCAGTCCTGTATAGAGTTTGGTGGAAGGCTGTGATACCATGCAACTGCAGGACCATCCAAGGTACATGGAAACAATCTACATGCTACATCGTCATACCGTACCTCAAGGGTCTGCAGCTGTAGGTAGAAGTTGTCCAAGTGGCATTTTGCCTTCATCGTGCTGTCAAGGTTGAACTTGATGTTCATTCTCTCTACTCGCTTCGGCATCTTGTGCAGAATAGCCGAGAAAGCCAATGTGTTGGCATTATGATACAAGTGTTGTCCTTGATGGCAAGATGATAGATTATAGTGCAGTAGGTCAGTAGCAAAGAATTGATGATCAAACTACAAAGAATGAAGAAAGATGAGTATATACGCAGGTTCACTATATACCAAGTCACGTACATAGGTACGTTATACGTAGGTTCACTATGTACCAAGTCGCGTATATACGCAGGTTCACTATATACCAAGTAGGGTATACACGCATGATCTCTATATACAAAGACACGTATACACGCGGGATTGTTGATCAAAAGTCGCGTATGCGTATGCACGCACTTTCATGCACAGAAAAGCACGTAAATGTGGGAAAGCTTATTTTTGGGTCCATGGTATTTAGACCTATGGTTTTGGTCCTTGGTATTGCGTCCGAAGTGTTGAACCCAGGTATTGGGTCCCTAGTATTGGTTCTCAATGGTTTTGGACCATGGTATTGAGTAAGGCCTAAGACTATAAAAGGAGAAGAAGATCATTAGGCAAGGGTATGGATAACGTCTTGAATATCTGATGAAGTATGAGATCTAGTATGCAGGTTATGGGTTCATGATGCTTTGCTAAGGAGGAATCTAAGCGGTTGATGGAGAACAAGATCTAAGGATAGATCGGGATCTAAATGGCTTGGAATGAATCATTTCTATACAGTTTGATCATGCTTATTCTAGATCTGTATACTGATGCATGTAATGTTCTGTAAATGTTATGATATGGGTATGATTGATGTTTGGAACAACTGGAAAGTTATGAGAAAATATTTGTAGATCTGTACGTGGGTTGGATTTGGTGAAAGCACGTATGTACGCTGGTTTGGTTCGTCATAGTAGCGTATACATTATGATATATGATATTTGAATTTGCAGTTGGATCTGGTTATTGTTGCAGAGTTCTGTTGTTTGTTCTGTGTTCTAGTGACTGTGTTGTTGACAGGGTTTCAGTGTTTCAGTATTGGGTGATATTGATGATGAAGGTGTAGTTGATGGGTGTATTGTAGTGATGATTAATTTTGTACTTCAATGTTGTTGTTGGGTCCAGTATGAAAATTGGATGAAACGTGGCCTTCAGATTATGATGTTGTGTTCCATGAGTATCCAGTCTGAAACTTTATGAAACGTGGTACTTGGAGGAAGAAAGAGAAGGTTGTAGCCTTCTATAGGTTGGCACCTATGTACTAGTAAATGGATCAGCTAGTACAAGAGCTAAGGGGGTTGTAGCTCCCTTCCAGGAGAATCTGGAGAACGAGAGAAGGTTGTAGCCTTCTGCAGGTAGAAGCCTACTTACTGGTATAAGATTACACTAGTACATAATCATTGTAAAAGAAGTTTCTTATTAAAAAGAAGATTGAGACGACTTGCAGCAGGTGGTTTTCACCCATATTGGGTTTCCACCTTACATCATGGTGTTCATGTGTGCTTCTTGTGTGTGATGATCTGTTTTATTTTACTGCTCCTGTTTACTATTCATATGGTTAATAATGTTCTAATGCACTCATTAAGGATCAACTAACTGAATCATAAGTTTACTAGATATACGCTTGTTGCATTACACACAGTTGCGTATACACGCGGTTTGCCTTAACTGAAGTAGCGTATTAATATGGAAATGAAAAAGTTATATTGATTTGATAATACTGATTCACCCCCCCTTCTCAATATTATTTCCAACAATTGGTATCAGAGCAGGTCCTTTGGTAGAAGCTTGATCACTTGAAGGAGATCCATAGATCAATGGGAAAGAAGCTTAAGAAGAAAGCGCCTTAGATGAAGAAGACATCTCAGAAGAGCTATGACAGTAGGAGAATTGATTGGGGAATATGTGAAAGAAGCACTTCAGATTCAGAATCACTTCAGAATGAAGATGAACAAGCAAAAGAACTAGCAGGTATGAATTTGTTATACTTTGGTGATACATTTATCCACCCATTTGAAGATGATGGAAGTGACAGTGAAACAACTGAATTTGCTCTTATTGGTGAGCAAGAAATATATCAAATAGGGGCAGAATTTAAAAGGCTTACAGACAAAATTAGAGATCAACAAGATATATTGAACAAAAGGGAATGTGCCTTCAAAGAAGAAGCTACCAAACTAAAAGCTCAACTAGAGGAAGGAAACAAGGTAAGGAAGTTATTCAAGGAAAAGGAAGATCAATGTCAAAAGTTGCAGGATGAAGTGACATCATTAAGAAATGAAGTCAATGAAAGGAGCACAACAATCAAGAAACTCAGAGATAGATCCAGTTACTATGAAAGTCTTGA
>APFE031211554.1:0-16219 GCA_000404065.3 Pinus taeda | reverse complement strand
TGTCTGCAATACTATGGTTACTGCTCAAGGTTTCAGTTTAGTTGGCGGGTTGCCTAAATTTCCAGTGATTTATATGACTTGGATAAGTATTCACCACCTTTCCTCTTTCTTCCGTTACTCATATTTTCTTTGGCAATACACATCTCATGGTTGTAGCAGTTTTCTTTTTTTTGTTTCCAGGATGAAAGAGGAATGGGCACGGCCAAGTAATGTTGGCTCGAATAAAGGGATGGTCATGGCTACTCGGACTCTCTACCTCCTGCGCAGACCATCGGGTAATAAAATATGGTTCTGGGTTGAACTTTCATGGAACTACACTGTATAAAAGCTACCATTTCAAGGGTTATGGACCTTTCTCTTTTTTTTTATGATTCTAGCTCCAGAGGTATTGCCTATCAAGCCTAGAGAAGTGTTATTCTATGGCCTTACTTCATGGTTTCATGTGTTATGATGTTGCAGTTGTCCTGGCCTGAGGCTTGGTCACTTGGATGCATTTGCTGGCTTGAATTTCCTTTGACTATGTCAGTTGTGATTATGTGAAAATTTTCTTGGGTCCTTCTGTAAACTGTGGTGAGTTTTCTGGGGTCAATCCCTTGTAGGTTATTTGATTGTTGGCCAAGTTTTCTTATTAGCAGTTCAAGAATCCTTTTACCAGGCTAATTGTTGGTTAATTAGTTTGTGCTTAGACTTGAGCCGAGTCCTTAAGACTTTCAGCATGAATTTTTGGAATTAAATTATGTGTTTGTATAATTGTTTTCCAAATGATAAATCTAACTGTTGTTTACGTTATCAACACTGAAACTACTCGTGCACTATAGTTCCACTCTTTTATTTTATGATGATAGAGTTTTATATGCATGTTTTTGTATGTGAAGCAATAAGTGAGGGTTTATATAGATGCCAACAAATCTGTTAGAAAAGAGTCGTTTATTTATTTGAGCATCTGGGTTTTTCTTGTATGTCAATAATACTCTTTTCTTTTCTCAACGTTGTAACGAGTCACTCTTTTTTTTGTCTTTTGGTTGAAATATTGGCCGCCGAAACCCCTTCAAGGTTTCTTCCGGTACTTCCTTAGGGTTTCATCCTATGATATTGTAGGGTTTCCATCTATACACTATAGGGTTTCCTCCTATATAACTATAATAGGAGAACCTCATTTTCAAAGATCTTCCAAATATCGTGCCCTTCTCTCTCTTAATTTAGATGGACATCCAATATACATTCATACTTCTGGACCCGCAGGCTGCCAAGAAAGACTTGATCGCCTCAGTTTTACCTTTCTCATGCGACTTTGTCATGAGGTTGTGCATGCCAATAGTTTAATATAACTCAATTCCGGTCTTCCTGCCTTGATTTATATGCAAACTAGAATCTGCAATGATTACAGGGTTCAAGTATCGACCCCATACTTGTATTTGTTCCAAGTTTTATCATTTTCTTCTTAATAGCATGGCAACATTTCTTTCAGTTTAAACAAGAATTTCATAGAAGGATAAAATACTGCTTGCGCATGTTTCATTTTCAAGAATTATTTTCCTACACTTGTGATTTCATAGTTCTCAAATATGCTCTTATCTTTTTTGTTTGTCAAGTTGTTGTAATAAGAGTTCGGTTTGCATCGTATGGTTGTATTCACTATCACTGAGGTGTTTGTTTGATTAGTACGATAGACCCTAACTTCTGTTTCTAATTTTTCTTATTCAACATTTTTTTCTGCACGATAAATATTCTCTAGTTATTTCCCTTATATTTAGCAAAAAAGTAAAAGAACTATTTCCATCATACAATTCACTCCTAACCACAAGAAATAAACGAGACCCCTACATCCTGTTTCTGAGCAAATTACATATAAATTATTTATCAAATTATCTAACAGATTATCTTAATAGATTATCCAAGTGATTTTCCTTACTTACCTGGTATCTTCCTAGCGATAAAGACTCTTTAGAGGTTCACCTAGATTCTCTTCTTTTTTCTTGTCCACCCAACCATGAGATTCATCTTTGAAGACTAGAATCTCCCCCCTAACTCTCTTGCATGATCACTATCCTCAGCAAGAATGCACTTAGTGCTTTGCTATCTAGTTGTCACAAGAGTTAGCCCTCTGTCCTCCTCTGCCTGTCCCTACAGCGTAGATTTTTGCCTCTCCCCACTTCCTTTTCTCTGGAAGCCTTTCTAGTTGGGGGAGGTAGTTAGGGTTGTAGTATTAGAAACCGTCTTTTCCCAACTTCCTCCTCAAAAGTTGGCGGCATTTTCCAAGAAAAACATTTCTTATATTTCCTTAAAAATAATAATTACAAGACTATTAAATTTCAAACAGCTAACAATGTCATATTTAGTTATGTCTTTTACCACAGTAAAAGTCAAATATTTACATTTTCTTGTGGTATCACATCTCCCCCTCCTAAAATCGGACATCATCCCAATGTCTTGCAACCATGAACAACCCTGGGTAAGCTTGTTTCATGAGCTCTTCATCTTCCTAGGTGGCCTTGTCAGGCACAAAGTGCCGCCACTGCACTTTAACTTGGGTAATAGCTCGCTTCCGCATCATGAATTCTCTCTGGTCGATGATGTTGAGTGGTTCAACTAGGATTTCTCCTTCCGGTTTGACCTGCAACATGAAACATCCTAAGTCAGTTCTCTTTTAAAGCGAAACACTTAGACTGATTTACAGGAGATAATTCTCACTTGTATAACCTACCATTTGATTATATGTTTAGGATCAGAAACATATTTTTTCAACACAGAAACATGGAAGACATTGTGGACTCGTATGTGACTTGGCAAGGTGAGCTTGTAAGCCACCGACCCAATTGTTTCTAAGACTTGGAATGGTCCACAAAATTGAGGTGCCAACTTGGTGCAACCGTTCCATTGTAGTGTTCTCTTTTTTGCTCGTATTCTTACATACACATGGTCACCAACTTGGTACTCCTTGAATCTTCTTTTTCAGTCAGCAAAGCTCTTTTTCCTATCCTGAGCTGCTTTTAAATTGGATCGTACCTTCTTAGCCATGTCCTCCATCTCTTTAAGCATTTCAGGACCTAACATCTATTTGTCTTCCGATCCACCCCAACTTGAGGGTGTGCGACACTTCCGCCCATACAGTACTTCAAACGAGCTCATTTGCAGTGATGTATGATAACCATTATTATACGCAAGATTGACAAAGTGCAGGTAATATTCCCACTTGGTTGGTTGCTGCATTACATATGCCCTTAGCATATCTTCCACCACCTGGTTCACCTGTTCTGTTTGCCCATCAATCTAAGGGTGATATGCTGTACTTAAATTTAGCTCAGTCCCTAATTCTGTAAACAATGTTTTCCAAAAGACCAATGTAAATTTAACATCACAGTCTGAAATTATTGTTTTTAGTAGCTCATGCAACCTAAATATATTCTGCATAAAAATATGGGTGACCTGAACAACTCTATAAGTAGCCTGCACAGGTATAAAATGTGCTGATTTACTAAATTTTTCCACCACCACCATGATGGAGTGGTTATTTTTCCTTGTCTTGGGTAAACATGTTATGAAGTCCCTAGAAATGGTTTCCCACTTCCATTCCGGAATGGGTAATGGTTGTAATAACCCCACAGGGTGTTTGTGTTCTGCCTTTATTTGTTGACACTCTAAACAATGTGCCAAATACTGAGCCACATCTTTTTGCATACCTAGCCAGTAATATTCTTTTGGGTGTGTCGCTATCATTTTCTAGTATCCGGGGTGTCCAACATAATGGCTTTTATGAAATTCATCCAAAATTCAGTTTTTAATGCAAGCATTCAATTCATTTGAAGTGTAATTCTTGCATTCGATCATATAGGTTATTTGTATCAAGTTATTCTAATAAATGTTTTTTGTGTTCAATAATTTATAGACGTACAAACACAAACAAACAAACCAATACATTACATAAAATAAAAACATAAACATCTAAAATTATATCATCAGAAAACATGGATTTGTAACTAATTATCAATATATATTGATTAAAAATACTTCCCAAAGATGAATTGACTAATGATACTTAAAAAAATCCATAGCCATTCATGATGTTATGGTCATTTGCAAAAATGAATGAAATTTTGTTAAACTAAATGCTAATTTGAACATATATAGTTTAATACACATTCAATTAATTGGGACTGTAATTCTTGCATATTATATTTTATGTGTGTAAAATCATCATAAAGGTATGAAGTCAATAGGAAATTTGGGCAATGACCTTCCATATGGGATATTCTAATAAAAGCCTTTCTTGTGTTTTAAAATTATACACAAACAAGGGCATAAACAAGGAAACACATACATTTCATAAAATAAAAACACAAACATTTAAAATTCTATAATCATAAAACATCTGTAAGTAATTATAAAAATCATATTAATTAAAAACATTTATAAATAATTGTGCGTTAAATATTGGTGCTTACAAAACTTCAAATTCATTCATGATGTTGAAAAAATAATATTTTATTAAATTAAACAACAAATTACATATTAATAAGTTAATATATAGATTCTACGCATTCTAAAAGTAATTATTGTCTATGACATCACATGTGTTAAAATATTATACACAAACAAACAAACAAAGGTGCAACAAAGAAATACATAGCATCAAATAAAACCACATACATTTAAAATTCTGTCATAAAAAAACATCAATTTTAAAATTATTTTTTAAAGTTTATGTTTATTTTGTTTGTATTTATCATCGATCATTAGTGCCATTTGATATATTTTTAATTTTAAATTGAATGATTGTGGTTAAAAGAATATTCATGTTCATAGTCACCTCTGATATTGTGATTATATGTATTTGTTGAAAAGTATATCTTGATTAAAAGCAATCATGAAAACTTGTGATTTTCAAACATACAAAAACTTGTGATGATTCTTACAAGGAAAATTCGTAGTCATTGTTACTTGTGGTATTATCGTGGTCATTTGTATCTATAAAATTTATTGACTAAAAATATTTGTGATTTTTTTCTTTTATACTAAATAGATTTAACAAGTTATAAACTCGATCCATTTTGCACCATAAAAGAACAATTAACTAATACACTAATTATGAACTCACGATGATTGAATTAAATAAAAAAATTGATTAAAATGTAAGATAAGAATATATTAATGAAAAAATCAAATTAAAGATTGAGAAGGGAACAATTTCAAGAGGACGAGTTTGGTGTGATGGCTAGGGTTTCTCTGTCTTTTTGCTTTCCTTATGTGATCGGGTCTCTTTAGACATCAAATCCACCTTTTGTATCATCACTAGGGCATGATCTCACCACTCACAGGTATAATAATGAAGTTTTTGAATGGAGTGAATATTAGTTTGGACCACCTATGCGGGGATGGAGTCTGATAGCCTGGGTTGTTGGTAGTATCATTCACTAGGCTATTGTGCAGAGTATATGCTCACCCCGTATGTACATGATGGCATAGAAGGAAGCAAAGGGTGTCACACTCATGAGTTGGGAATGGACCTATGTAGGGTTAAGGTGACTCTGGAGCAGAAATATTATAACTTCTTGCTATTAGTCACAAGAGAAATATCGGTCAGATCTGAAGGAAACTTTTTGGCTACAGAAGTGAATATTCCACCCCAAGCACTTCATTTTATAGATCTGTTGCTAAATATCTCGAACCTGGTTATTCTCAATCTTCTGATCACAATAGGTTGTCAAAATGGAGTAGTAGCATTAGATCTAGAGAGTTTTCTTCACTTTTTTCCAGATCAGAATCTTCCTCGATCAAAGTGGGTGAGCTCGGTGGTTTGACCATCGCTTATGAAGTCAATATTTCCACAAAAATCCCTCTCACTCTTTGTAGCTCGACTATTATCCATTGATTAGACTTCAGATCTATGTGACTCTCAATTATGGGCTCTCAATTTGGTAGCCTTCCAATATTTTTATCAAATCCCCAGATGGAAAATCAATATTATTTTTGGTTTGGGCCACAGATCACTTCAAGCAATAATAGCACAATATCATGCACACTTTGGGTATCCTCATGATCCTAAAAAGTCTAATATTTGGTGGAAAATCCATGCAATATGATGTGATGTTACAATATTATAACATCCTCCTATCATCCACCATTGTATTGAACATTAGGCTTCGGGGAGGATCACCTCGACCAAGAAATTCAAAGGGCATATGGGGAATGTCTAGATCTATTATTAATAAAGGAAAGAAATCAAATGAAGGGAAAGTTAATGGAGGCTTTTCATTCGTAGATATCCTCAAAGGAAAATTTGTTGCCTCAACAATACCATATTAGACACACAATATACCCAACCCCTACATAGTGGAACAACTAAACCAAATCCCAGTAATGACTATAGATCTACCATAACAAATGATTTGTGTACCACATATGAATTTCAACCAGTACCATCGAGATTCAACATTTTTTGGCTAAAAAAAGTGGATCTCTTCCATTGGATATTCACAAATTGGACAATAAATTGTGAGATTCAGATTTTTTTCAAGGGGTTTTTTCATAGTAAAATTTGCAATGTGAGAGGATTTTGAATATATATTGCAAGAGGGTCCATGGTTTTTGGCCTCTGTGGGACTTTTTGTCACGCCTTGGTTCTTAGATTTTGATGGCCATATAATGGTGGTATCTAGAATGTCGGTTTGGGTTAGATTGTATAATCTACCACTACATTTTTGGCCCCATAAAGTGATAGAAGCCATTGGGAACATATTACAGTGATACATAAAGAAATATACAAAAATATTTAAGGAGAAAATCTACAGAATCAGACAATTATTCAACTTAGTCAAGGATCCCATAAACCCTAACCTTCAAAAAGGTGTTTATGTGATTCCTTGCTTATGCGGTAAGAAATACATAGGTGAAATATGTAGGTCTTTTAATATTAGAATTAAATAACACATCGTCGTCTTAAGCAGAGAAAGGAACTCAAAATTGGCCTTAGCAAAACATGTTCACTATTACTCTCATTACATCTGCATGGAAGAATTCAAACTGGTTAAAAAACGTGACCACTATCTTAAAATGAAAATCGAAGAAGCCATTGAAATAGAAAAAATGAAGAACAACTTGAACTGGGGTGGTGGATTAAAACTAAGAAACACCTATAAACCTTTACTTGAAATATTAAAAAATCAATAATTAAGTCATGTCCTTTAAAATAACCTATTCCCCCCCTCTTAAAAAAATAGTATAATAAATAACAAAAACATCAATTATATAACATCCTCCATAAACACTAAAACAATTAACAAATATAAACATAAATTAGTAATTGAGTACTTCACATATAATCATTTGATAATATTAATATATAACTAAAAAAATGCATGTAATCATGATTACTCAAATCTAAAGAATTACAAATTAACTCTAGGAATTATAGATGATATTATAGCAAAATAACTCACCAAATTTGTAAGGATTAATTAATGAAATTAATTAATTAATCAAATAAAACAAATTAATCAAATAAAATAAATTAATAATTAAACAAAGAAATAAATACATAAAGTTAAAATAATAGACATATTAATAAATAATAAATAATAAAATTAATTAATTAATCTATTCCCTTAATTAATTGATCAAACAAATTAGTGAATTAGTTAAACAAATTAATGAATTAATTAAACAAATTATTAAAAAAAAATTACATAAAATTAATAAACATAATAATTAAATCAATAAACATAAAATTAAATTAATTTAATTTTATCCCTTTAACTTACTAATTAATTACTAATATTAATTAACAAATGCATGAATTAATTTAAAAACATATTATTTAAATAATTAATTTTTATATAAAATAATTACATAAAATTAACCTATTAATAAAATTATTAAATTAATTTAATCCATTTAACTATAGTTGCTAATTAATAAACAAATTAACTAAATAATAAATAATATATATAATAAATAACTTACATAAATGGAAAACTAATAGGATAATGTTAGATATCATTTTTGGGATTCAACTGCGTTAAGTAAGTCATTCAAACTTATGACCATTTCCATGAGTTTCTCATGATTTTTGAATCCCAAAAATGATATCTAATATAATGCACTGCGTAATCCCCCATACTTATAATAGGATAATGGTCGACCTAATTTATTATATCTTTTATTTAATAACCTATATATAGTTTACGATAAACTTTTTAGCGTAAATCATATGATATTTCATTTGTCGATGTGTTTCGAACCAACCCGTGTGGTTCATCGTTAGAACAAGTTGAAGAATGAGATGTAGCTTTACATGTTAAATAGTCAGAGGCTCCAATGGCTAACTGTCCAATAGCTAAATTTGACTGGGGATCAATTAGTTGGACCAGGGTCATAAAAATAAGTTAATTAATAAATTAAAATGGAAGTTAGTTATGTTAAGTGACTTCACCTTTAATTTTATAAATAATGTGTAATAAAATAAATATACTAATAAATAAATAAATATATTTATGTAGTATGGTATGTAATGTAAGTAATGTATAAATTATATATTTATATATAAATATATAAAGTAATTTTAATTGGTTGTTAAGTTAATAGTTAGTTAGAAAAAGGTATTAACTATTTAATAAATACATAAAAATATAAATAGTAGAATAAGAAAATAATATTAAGTTAATTGAATATCTAATTGTTAAATTAACCTAGAGGATTAAAATAAAATCACCAATAAATAAATTTAAATTATCCAGATCTAAATTAATTATTTATATGAATATACCTAAAGGTTTAAACCTTATCCACCACCTCTACCTTCTCCACCACTTCTACCTTGTCCTCCTCCTTCACCTACTCTTCCTCCAACTACACCTCATCCACCACCTCTGCCTCCACCTCCTCCAACACCTCCACCTCTACATCTGTCACCTCGTCCTCCATCACCTCCACCTCCTCCTCCTCCTCCACCACCTCCACCACCTTTACCTTCTCCACCACCTCATCCTCAAGCTCAATATCTATACAAAGGTATACCTAATTTAATTCTCACTTTGGATGTGCTCTAAACCTCCAAAAATTAACTTCTGTTTATATGAACACACGTGGCTCTGTGAATTTTTCCTTGGGGCATAATTTAGCCCATGTTGACCTGCCCCAACCAGACAAATTAACCACCAACCACATATAAAAGGTAATATCTATTTTGAGTGACTTTCGCTACCCTTTTATCCTTTAGGTGTCCTCTAGCACCTCCACATTTCAAATCTCTCAAATTCCAATTGTCTTTTCCCAATTCATTTAGGTGCAAAACACCAAGCTTGGGTTCCAATCCCACATCACTTTTGTTGTGCTTCTTCATCCAAACACCCATTGCTAGGGCTTCAAGTACTTCCCAAGCTATTAAATCTCAATAAACTCTTTATATATATATCCATAAGAGATTTACTATTACACTACAATTGACCATATGTTTATAGAACTAAGCCAATAGGATAATAAAATTTTCCCAATTCCACCACAAGCTTGAGAAGGGTCGGGGGGTATAATTATACCCTTTTTAGAAACTAAAAAATAAGAAGAAAGGAAAGAAAATTTATACACAAGGCCATTTTAATTCTACATTTAACTACCTATCATAGAGTCTCCTAAGTAGATTGCAAGTTAAGCTCACAGTGTTCGATATTGATTTAGAAATCAACATATAATACCAATTGAGAAGAAATTTTGATGGGTATTTAACTACAAGGCCCATAATACCTACATAATTTAGACTCAATTTTACGAGAATGGTTGGAGAATACCCAAGAAAAGGGTAAAATAACAAAGCATAGAATTGCAACAATTCTTAGCATCGTCTATTGGACAAGACACCTTCTAGTAACTTGGACATGTCAAAGAAGTAATCATTGAAATAAAAGGATAGAAAATGATGGTATACCATAAAATAAGTAACATAAACTATTCACTTCAACCAAAGTTAACATAGAAAATGGAATTTCAACACAGACATATAATTGAGGACAGTTGATTGAATGCAATGAGAAAAAAAAACAAGGGCTAGACATCAAATTGACTTCTAATTCACCCTATATGATTGCCGCAACAATTGTTGAACAAAAATTTTATCCAGATAAAATGTCATCCAAGCGTGATTATAATTATGAAGTACCATACAAGAATATTATGTCAGAAGATATATTAAAGTAAATTGTAGAGGAAATTAATTTACAAAGAGATGTTACATCAACCTCACCTACAAGTGACAAACAAGTTCCTCTAGTAGAGTCAAATACAACCAACACTTCAGATCCATAAATAAATAAAGGATAAAATAAACATCTAGTAAGAAACATGACCTAAGGCATGCTTGAGATAAACAAATATTTGAAACCCTAGAAAATTCTATGAGAGCAACAAAGAAAAAATTTAAAATAAGGATGTTTCATAGTAGTAAGATTTAGCCAAGACAACAACAAAAAACGCATACTTTAGTTAGAATGTTAGAACCCAGAAATAGAAAAACTTAATATCAACAATCCAAGTAGAATTGATGATCCACTTATTGCAATCTAATAGTTTGTACAACAATTGTTCGACCACAGTGAGAAACTAACTACTCATGTAAATAAATTTCAAGCTAAAGTGATAGTTCAAGGGAATGAAAAAATACCCACTATAATTCAAAAGTCTCACCAAGAATTTTCCCAAGAAAAGGAAGAGTTAGAACAAACATTATATCATGGAGCCCAATGTTTTTAATATTTTCCCAATATATTTATCACCCACATGCGATGAGATATAAACTCAATAATATTTGAAAATTTGAGAATTGTGCTCCGGAAAAGTAACTCAACCTAGAGAAAAGTCTAACCATGAGAATTAGGTGTTCTATATTTGATCAACATCTCCAAGTTCTTACACTAACTACTTATCCAAAAAAAATCCTTATGACTTCAACATGAGCACCTGCAAAAGCACAAACATCTCGATCATCTTCTTGACAACAAAAATTCAATTCCTTTCATCTAAGATTTTAGGATGTGGTCTCTCTTCTCAACAACAACAATCACACTAAGGAAATTAAAGTTGAATGTTCCAATTAGTTGGCCAGGGAAGGGAAAAGAAGAGGAATTCAGATCTTAAATCTTGCAAATATAATTCAAGAAGATCTTGATGACCACGAAACTATATCTGCTAATTAGCTAACCACCATTTTGGACAAACTTTATTTCATTATAAGGATTTACATTTTTTAATTTATGGTGTATCAAATTTGTACAAATTTTGTAAAACTCCAAATCTTCGCTTCTTTGTCACAAAGAAGCAATTAAGGGTAGGGAAGATGTTGATGGGGTTGGTCGAGTTAGTTTACCATCCCAAATAATTCTACAATTAATATTATAAAGTCGATCAACTATCTAGTCGATTCAAGAGTCTAAGTTAGATAGACTAAATTGGTTTTGACAATTAAATTGTTGGGACTATCTCGACATAATATATATATATATATGGAAATCTATGTATCATTAAATCTTTGTCTATTGGACACTCAAGAGAATATAATATAAAGTAACACTTTGTTGGTTCTTTGCTACATCATTTCTCTTCTTCTATTCCTATTTTCCTTATCTTCATGTGATTTCTTGTTTCCATTTCTACTAGAAACTAATGGTCATTATCTACTACTAAAATATAAAATATTTTAAAATATTGTGCATCCTTCAATGAATTGTAAAATCTTGTAAAATATTAGTGAATCATTCTCTTAAACATAAAATCTTGTAAATTATTGGTGAATCCCTCATTTAATATTGACATCAAGTTATTTTTCCTTCTTATGCATTAATTCTCTAATAAGAAAATAATTATCCAATTACTTCGCGTCAAATACACAAACATCATTAGGATTTTTTGGTTCATCACCTTCTATAAGTTTTTTCCACTCCCTGATCTTCATAAACACTTCGAATTCTTGGCCCATATATCAAATCTAAACGTAAAATTAATTTCATGTACATGAATTACTATATTTGTGCATAGAGTAAATATTCCTAAATGAATTACTTATCATTTAATAGTGGGATATTATGTATGTCAAGAGATATGTTATGAATTCATGAGACTGTAGCTTTAATTTCCAATAGTGGAGAAGAGAGTGACAATTTAATATTTGAAGTGAAGACATGAATCTTAAATTAAATTTCATATCTCCACCTCCACATCCACCTCCTCCACCACATTCTCCTCCACCTCTTCCTCTTCCACCACCTCCTCCAACTCCACCTCCACCACAACCTCCTTAACTACCACATCCACCTCCACCTCCTCGAACTCCACCTCAACCTCCACACCCTCCTCCTACTCCACCATCTCCACCTCCTCCTCCTTTTCCACCACCTCCTCTTTGCCGACCTCCTCGACCAACTCTCACTGTGCCTGAAACTTCTCCTCCACATCCTCCAACACCTCCGCCTTTGACTCGTCCTCCTCCTCATCCAGCACCATCACCACCTCCTCCTCCTCCTCCACCTCTGCCCTATCCTCCTCCTCCTCCTCTGCCTCTGCCTACTCATACACCACCAATTCCTCCTCCTCCTCCTTCTCCACCTCCTCATCCTCCTAATCCTCCTCCACCTCCAAATCCTCCACCTCCACGTCCTTCTCCTCCTCTGCTTCATCCTCCTTCCCCTTCACCTCAACCTCCACCTCCACCTTATACTCCTCCTCCACCTTATACTCCACCTTTTACTTCACCTCATTTTCCACTCATCCTCCACCTCCACTTCCACCTCCACCTCCACATCCACCTCCTCCTCCTCCTCCTCCTCCACACCCTTCTTATCTTCCTCCTACTCCTTCTCGACCTGAATGTGTCCTCCACCACTACCTCCACATCCACCACCTCATCCAGCTCTTCCACCTCCACGTCAACCTCCTCTGCCTCCACCACCTCCTCCTCCTCCTCTTCTTCTTCCTCCTCCTCCTCCTCCATCTCCATGTCCACCTCCTCCTCAAACACCTCCTCCTACCCCCCCTCTGCCTCCATCTCCTCCACCACCTCACCCTCTGCCTCCTCCTCATCCTCCTCCTCAACCTTCACCTCCTCCTCCAGCTCCGCCTCTACCTCCACCTCCACCTCCTCCTCCTCCACCTCCTCCCTCCACCTCCATCTCGACCACCACCACCACCACCTCCTCCTCCTCCTCGACCACCTCCTTCTCAAACTCCACCTCCTAATCCACTGCCACTTCCAACTCCACCTCCATCACCACCTCTACCTCCACCTCTGCTTCCTCTACCTCACCCTCCTCCTCCAGCACCACCTCCTCCCGCACCTACACTTCATTCACCTCAACCTCCTATACCACCTCTAGATCTTCCTCCGCCTCCTCCACCACCTCCACCTTTGCCTCCTCCTCCTCCTCCTTCCCCACTTGCACCTCCTCCTTCACCACCTCCACCACCACCTCCGCCTTCACCTCCTCCACAACCTCTACCTTCACCGCCTCCTCCTCTACCACCTCCACCCCTACCTCCTCCTCTACTACCTCCACCCCCTCCTCCTCCAGCTCTTCCTCCACCTCCACCACTTCCACCCCCTCCTCCTTCTCCTCCACCTCCACCACCTCTACCTCCTCCACCACGTCCTCCTCCTCCTCCTCCTCCTCCGCCACTTCCACCTCCTCTGCCACCTCAACCTCTGTCTCCTCCTCCTCCACCTCCTCCTCTTCCACCAACTCTCCCTACTACTCCTCCTCCTCCACCACCTCCACCTTTGCAACCTCTTCCACCACCTCCTCCTCTTCCTCCTCCACCTCCTTCTCATACTCCACCTCTACCACCACCTCCTTAACCACCTTTTCCTTTGCTTCCTCCTTCTCCTCCTCCTCCTACAACTTCTCCACATCCACCAGCAATGCCACCACCTCCACCTATATATAAAAATATACACATGATAATATAACAAATAATATGTATAAAAATTGCAATATAAATAAGTAATTATGAGAACAACAATTTAATTAATAAAACTTAATTTAGTTTTCTAGTTTAAGTCAACTATTATTTTTAGAATTTCACTAACAAAGTTATGGTAAAGGAAATAAATATTATGTGTGGCCACTTATTATTTTGAATATTAAATTTATAAGAGTCGTGAACATGAAAAGTAAGCACCAAGTCATAAAAGTGCAGTGTCGTTTAACAAAACAACATTTCCGTTTTTTATTTGCAAAAAAAATAGTTATTTTTCACATATTCATATTTCTACAAATTTATATTTAAAAATATTAATAATACTTTTTGTATTTAAAAATACAATTTATAATATTGAATTTATTTTTCTACTAAAGATTTGAAAATATATGATCTAAGCCAAAGTTCCAATTCCAATAAAACAAAATTGAATCTATTTTCGAATAGAGTTAAAAAAATGAGACATCAAAGTGTATTACTCACCCAACAAACATTTCCAATCCGCCATTTGACAAACCCAGGTGAACGTTTGCATGAATTTCCATAGATTCAAATTCGTAATCTAGTTTTTTGGATAATAATTTTGGGGTTACTAGTATCTATGATTGATGTCTGAGTAATCACCAAATTCGGTGAAAAGGATTGAGCCGATATAGTAATTGTGGATGAATGTTGATGACGAAGTGTTTATAATTTTCAATGTGTAAACAAAAGTACAATGGAACACGAAAAATATCACAAAGTATTACCATACTTGAAGAAAAATAATTATAAACCAGTGGTCGTTCAAACAAAATTATCCATAAGCGATATCCAGTTGCACATTTTTTTTTTAAACAACACTTTAAAACAATGATTGTACCAATAAAATTATCCATAAACTCTATCCATAGTTGTCAAACAAAATTATAAACCATATTTTAAAACAAGTCTCGAAAAAGAGCATGGCTTCAAATGTGCTAACAAAACTATCCATAAAGAATAGGAAAAAATTATAAACTGGAGTTTAAAAAAAATATCGAAAAAGAAAAGGCATGGTTCAAGAATGTTAAGATAATTCAAATTGACAAAAATGGCTACTTACCTCCAGTGCGATGGGAAGTATTGTTATGAAGTGGTAGGTGGGTTGCGCATCGATCGAACACGACCTTCAGAGATCTTCAATCCAATGCTCTACCATCAAAGATATAGATCAAACACACGACTTTCATATACTCAGTGTGACGCTCTCCGAACAAAGATACAGATCGAACGAACACACGACCTTCAAAGATATTCAGTCTCACGCTCTCCCATCAAAAATATAGATCGAACGCACGACCATCATATCATATATACAGAGACAACAACATTGGCGTTACCCATGAAACCGCTATGAAGAAAACGGTTCTAATTCAAGAAGACAGCCCATAAAAGCAAAAAGTTACCTTAATTTAAAAAGTAAAGCAAAATATAGCAAAAATAAACTAAATTTGCAAAGAAAAATATTAATTACATGGGCTTCACAAAAAGGCCAACGATTAAATTAAAAGAATACAAACTAAAATAATTAACCTTTAAATTTTAGAGAAAGGTAAAATAAAAGATTAAAAATTAAATTTAAAAAAATTGTTAACTGTTTTTGACGTAAAATATTGAAATTGGTAAAATAAAAGATTAAAAATTAAATTTAAAAAAATTGTTAACTGTTTTTGACGTATAATATTGAAATTTTGAGAGTAAGAAAGACCAAACAGTTGATGGCAAAGTAAAAACTTAAAATTTAAATATTAAAATACGCAGTTTCAAATTTAGAAAGACTCATTGTTTAATTGATTTGTTGTAAAAAATGAAAATTTCAAAGTTAGAAATGTAATGGTAACATTTAAAAATGTAAAATGTAAATTGGTTTCTTCAAAGTACACACAATATGCATAAAGTTAATGAAATGTCAATTTTTATCTCAGCGACTCACACTATCGGACCCAGTTTGAATTCACACAATTACCAAAAAAGTTAATGCTTAAATTTGAAATGTCAATATTTATCTCAGTGACTCACAATATCTGACCTTGGTTTGAATTCACACAATTCCAAAAAAAGTTAATGCTTAAATTTGAAATGTCAATATTTATCTCAGTGACTCACAGTATCTGACCTGGTTTGAATTCACACAATCACCAAAAAGCGGTGAAAGTAATTATACATATTTTTTTATTATTAAAAGTCATATGGCTTAATAACATTTTTCACTAATAAAATAACTTTATTAATTAATAAATAAAAT
>APFE031211542.1:151233-179458 GCA_000404065.3 Pinus taeda | reverse complement strand
TGTTTTTGGTTGTCACCACATTATGATGTGGATTTTGGATGGATTGTATCTTTTTCTTGTCACAGAAACATTTTGGCTTACAACCTAGGTTGTTTTATTTCATAATGTGTGCGACATTGTAGCCAAAATCCATTTTAGAAGGAACATCTATAGTCTATTATAATGTAGAAATCTTACAAGATTCTCAGGGTCATAAAGAATAGGGGTGTCATCTGTTTTTGGTTGTCACCACATTATGATGTGGATTTTGGATGGATTGTGTCTTTTTCTTGTCACAGAAACATTTTGGCTTACAACCTAGGTTGTTTTATTTCTTTGAAACGCTAACAACATTATGGTTCTATGCATTCACTACTTTGAAAAGCCAACAACAGCTTGGTTGGTTGTAAAGCAGTTTTGTTTGCGAGCTAAGCACAAATGTTTATAAAAAATTGATTAATAACATTGAAAAACTATTTATTACAGTGGAAGAAATGCTTTAACCTAGGTTGTTTTATTGCTTTGAAACGCTAGCGACATTATGGTTCTATGGATTCACTACATTAAAAAGCCAACAACAGCTTGGTTGGTTGTAAAGCAGTTTTATTTGCGAGCTAAGCACAAATGTTTATAAAAAATTGATTAATAACATTGAAAGACTATTTATTACAGTGGAAGGAATATAGTTTGTCCTAGTTAAAAATATAAACAAGGATCAAGTCCTGACCTACCTATCTATTGCAGTGGTGAGAGAAAAAGGGAAAATAGCAGGGACTAATTGAGAGGAAAGTTTTGCAGATAAGGAAGAGGAGGTTTCTTTGCATTATACATCAAAAACCATAGGATAACTAATAGAGCTATGACTAAAATAAATGTAAGCATTGATTAAAAGTGAATTTGAAAAGGAAGAAGAAGGACATGGCATAATAAATTCACCATCTAGAGCTAAGAGAATGAGAGGGAGGATATATGGATGTGATCCTTCATACACCTGGATAGTGTCATGGTCCATTGCAACAACATCAAGGGAAACTGAAAAGGAAGCTAGGGGTGATTCGTGCATCAGAACAGTGTTATCTGTCAAGCTGGGATTGGTTATTAGTAGTAAGGTACTAAGATATTTGCAGAAGCTAAGGAAGCACGCTATGTCATAGAGCAAAGTTTGAATTTGAAGGTTTAGAAACCATTTTTTGGCTTTGCATTTGATAATAATCTCTTCATCTAGTAAATACAATCCAAGGGACACCATCTTACAAAATAAGGTGGTCGCTGATGGTCTAGATCAAGTTTTCACATAGATCCCCTAAAAGCATGATTTCAAAATATGGAATAGGGATGATGTTCTGGCCATACAGGTGACAGAGAATGACAAAGGTGAAGTCGAAGAGTATTACAGTTCTTTAGTTGTTGTGAGATGGCTATCAATCAATACGAACAATCACAATACATGAAGAAATGGAAAAAACAAGTAAATATTTTTGTCTGCGGTGTTTGTGAACTTAGTCAGAGTGTCAGAGTTGGCAATGTACTCAGCTGCAGGTAAAAATAGAATTATTTGGAAACAATTAACATCTTCTATCTTTAACAAAAGGGAAGATTCAATAAACTAGCTCAAGGATATTAATTTTCAGACCACTGTAAGCAGTTTTTCAACTTTGAAAGAATAACCTAGATCTAAGTAAGCTTACCTACAAGCACATACTTCTATAAAATATCTTAACTCTCAAACACATCCACATCCATCTTCTATTGAATACAGAAAGATGTTAATACACAACAATAGCTCAAAACTAAAACTCACTAACCAACACAGTGGCACACCCTACATATCCTTTCTCAAATAACAGAATAAGGTAAAATAATGTCTCTAAACACGTGCAATAAGAACTTGGTTTCACTGTGTCAAACCCTAACCATAATTAGAACACCTAGTACACCCTAGCTCCATGGATAACTACATCAGGCAAATCTGCTCGTGCCTCCTATAGAACTAAGATCTCATCCAGAAATAGACAACTCCCGTAAAAGCACCTTGGACAGCCTAAGGATGTCCGCTATTTGAAAAACGGACCATGCATGCACCCTCAAAACTGAACTAAACTTAAAGCCAAACTGAACAGTAACAAAAGACAAACTAGAATTGCTAAACCTGAACAACCTGCAGAATGGAATTAACTGAAGGTAGAAACACTGGAAAGATACTAAGATTAGCATATGCATGTTAACACAAGTATGCACCCTCTACACTCCTACATAATTGCACCTCCCTTACACTGCAAATTAGTAATGTGCCATCTCTATGCAAGGATTGTTGCACAAAACCCAAGACACACATTTAAAGTATCTCATTGCTATATGAATCTGCAGCATTGCTATGCCATCCAGACAAGAATATTGTCTACGCAACAAATAAGAACTTTTAAGAAGGCAACCTTATCTCACAAAGTTCAACCCAAAAAGAACAGTAAGGAAATGGTTAAGAAACTAGTACACTTTCCAACAATAAATTTCTTGATTATGCTCAGTCCATTGTTGAGTATAGAACAACAGCGATAGCATCAACAACAAATTTTGAGAAACTAAAAAGTAAGCTAGGGGTGACTAAGTTCATTCACATCCATAAGCCTCTCTTTAAGACGATGGTGTGGAAGGAAAAGTAAATGTTAGCAACCCTCAATTGAAAGTGAAACAATAAATGTTAGCAACCTTAAAACTTCTGCATGTTGTCTGGGCTAGGATAAACTTTATTCAAATATTCATTATGAAACAAATGAGCTTTGATCCTAGCATATGAGCCATTATATACTTTGTTCCACTCTTTACAAAATCTTTTACAGATCACCCCAAGGGAAAAGCCTTCCTCTCACAACAATATTTTGCATTGTGGAGATCTTGGATCAAAAAGCACATGTTTCCCAGTTTCTCTAGTGGTTAGGTCAGAAATACAAAATCAAGCCACAGTAGGAACAAAAAATTCAGATCTCCACTCAAAATAAGAAGGCAGCCAATTGCCCTTATCTCACAATGTTCAACCCAAAAAGAACAGTAAGGAAATGGTTAAGAAACCAATACACTTTCCAACAATAAATTTCTTTATTATGCTCAGTCCATTGTTGAGTATAAAACAGTAGCAATAGCATCAGCACCAAATTTTGAGAAACCACCTCCTTCAAAATGCTACTAGATGAGGGAAAATTAAGAGAAATGAAGGGAAGAGAGACCCTTGAATAATCCCCAGGTTTTATAAAAACCTCGCAAAAAGATGACCCTCAGAAGATATGACGAGAATGATATGGAAAATGAAACCCTAGGTTCGGGGGATCATAGGAAACAAAAAGGCATCACTGAAGGAGTATGAAGACTCAAAGTCCATGGAAAATGGTGATAGCCCTGAAAAAATTGAAAACCTTCAGAGGTAGAAGAAAAATTATTAGAGGTCAAAACCCTAACTGTATAAAATACTCTTTTTCCACCTGTCGGGCCAGGATTTAAGGAACCTGCAAGGAGCTAGAATAAAAACCACTAACCTGCAAAACCCTAAACCCCTAACCTACCTGAAACTCCAAGTGCAAAGTTAACAAAAATTCGAATAAACAAGGTGAGGTGTTGAAAAACACATCAGAAATGGCTAGAAGGATTAAAATCCTACCGAATAGAAGCCATGTCCAAGTCCAGAGCTCCCCAGACCTTCTCCAGAGCTCACCACACCTACAACAAGGTGGAAATTAGCAAATGGAGAAACAAAAAAACCAAAAAAACCAAACAAAAACCAAAAAAACCTGCAATTACCTGTAAATGCAACCTTCGACCTCGAACTCGTTGAAATTGGTACTGGCTCCTCCCCAGACAACAAATAGCGTGAATTAAACAACCACCAAAGAAACCCTAAACTACTGGCGGTCTAGAATGAACAACAACTATATGCGGAAAACCATAAGAACAACAGAAACATTGTTCCAACCATGGATGCGTGTAAGCAAACAATGGCGAACGAAGAGCACAGGTAATGGAGCTGTCCTGCGCCATCGTTGGCGGAGGGCTTCGCCCAAACACCAGACCCGAACAGAAAAACAAGAGGCAAACCACACATCGCGGCAAACAAACGGAAACAATTGGGCAGAAGGTCGGCAAACAAATTTTGAACCCTTAACATGCTGCACAACACGTGGCAGTGCACGTCGGACACGTGTAATGCAAGGTCATATGCTGTTCAGGTGGGTGTAGGCGAGGTAGAGGGGAAGGCAGCTAATGGCGTCCCTCCCCTCGTATGAAATTAAAGAAAGCGGTAAGAAATAGATTTCACAGCTCCGTTTTGCGGGCGCAACCGAATTAAATACGTGAAAATCACAATGGTAGCTAATATCGCCAAATAGCAGACTAAATATTCAAACGTGGGCCCCTTCCAGCATGGCGTTAATAGTTGTGGCTAAGCGGTTGGGACTACCCTATAACGTATTGAAACCAATGTGGTCGACAGATACCAATAACGAAACAGTCGCGAAGTTTCATATATTCCCTCACTCCGGCAGACAGCTATGCATTCAGCTTCCTCCAGCTTTCTTCAATGCCGTGGATCTGATGTCACAACGCGGTTTATGGACGCCTATATTTTGTGAAAGCTCCGCGCCTCTGGAGTTCATTACTAGTTCGGCCAACGAACAAGTATGCTGAGAAGATACTTTTATTTGATCGAGTGCCACTAAAACTTCACATTCCGAGGATCAAGTATTGTCTGCCAATTTTTGTTATACTAATTTCTGTTCGTGGCTCTGAGCGCTTTGCGATTATGGCAGATAACCCGCGAGTTCACCCAACTAGTGAAGACATAGAGAAAAACGCAGGCAAATATGAAAACGAGAAGCCCAGCTCTCCGTTGGTGCCCAGGTCCAGTGTTGAGTCCGAGAAAGAGAGGGTATATCATCCTTCCCGCGAGGAGATAAGAGTTCAGTTTCCAAAAGACCAAGTTATACCAACACGACAGGTTCCCAGATACTATTCACGCCCTCCTAAGCGCCGGAACTACTGTTGCCGCTGCTTGTGCTGCACCATTTGCTTTATATTCGCGCTCGTCGCAATCATCGCCATTGCCTGTGGCATTCTGTATTTGGTAATCCAACCGAAGATCCCCAAATACTCTGTCGACAGCCTCCGGATCACTAACTTCAGCATCAACGCGGACCTCACCACAAATTGGCAGTTCGTTGTGAATGTAAGGGCCCGCAATCCAAACAAGAAGATCGGCATATATTATCTTGACAACAGCCATCTCGCTGTTTCCTACTCCGGCACGGAGGTCTGCACCGGCGCCCTGCCAATATTCTACCAGGGCCACAAGAATACCACTTTGTTGGACATAGCGCTCAGCCGGACCGGTGCTCGTCTCACCAGTGCCGTGGTCTCCACACTGAAAGAGCAGCAGCAGAAGGCCAGCGTTCCCTTGAATTTGAAGGCCGACGTGCCCGTGAAGATAAAGATGTGGAAATTGAAGTCGATGAAGATTAAGGTCCGCGTGCAATGGGATCTGGTCGTTGACAGGCTGGATGGCAATGCGAAAGTTACTACCGAGAAGTCGAAAGTGAGCGTGGTTTTGTGATGGTTGCGATTCGAAATCGATCCAGGCGGGCTTTATCGCGCGACTTCGATCTTATTGAATTCATGGTTAGGGGGACAATGATAGGGCTACATTGTCTTCTGATTTCATCACATTGATGCTCCTACTGTGCGGCTAGATTTTTGGATATACAAAAAAAATTCATACATGCTACATTGTCTTCTGATTTCATCACATTGATGCTCCTACTGTGCGGCTAGATTTTTGGATATACAAAAAAAATTCATACATAGTAGATTACATTAATGGAAGCGCTTCTGGCAGCCAGTGTTGATTGCTGATTTGAATACATTGCTCTATTTATTAAATAGTAATTGATTCCTTATTCCATATATTGTTCCCGTGAATGAAACATCATTGTCATTGACATTTTTGTTGAAAATGAAAATAAAATGTTTTTACTATTTAGATTTTGTATACGAGCAGTGAATTTAAATTTAACTGGATTGTGAATTCCCGGAATATTTAGAATTTAATGAACACATATAGATCAAACATTTAACTCCCTTGTAGGATTTAAGAATATTTCAGGAAATCGAGTTAGGGATACCCGATATGAAAGCACAAAGATTGGATTCAAAGTATTAATCATAGATTTAATTGTAGCTATAAAAGTGGGAAAGAATTATTGTCGTGAAAATTTTTGATTGAAGAATCATCCCTTTACTGTACATGAATGGGCATTTATATGTAGCCAAAAAAAACTGGATTCCATCTTTCACAGGAGGATTTCTTGTAGCTATGAAAATGGAAAGGTTAAAAAGTTAGATGGAGGAAATATTTATTGATAGTAAAGTATATAATTTGGATCCAGTGATATTAAATTTATTAGTATTTCTCAATTATTTAATTTATATCATTGAATTTAAATTTATTAGTGTTTATCAAACATTTAATTTATATCACTAGTATGTCTAGTATGTTTATTTTGAGTTGAAATTTATTTATAAATAGAAAAGTTGAATTTAAGCATCAAATTCACTTTTATGAGTTTGCATTCGCTGCAGATTTGTAGTGGTTCCAACTTGAAATAGGATTGCAAGACTTAACTATTTGGATAGACAATTGAACAACATGGCCATTGTGTATATGTGCTAGTGATCACCGTAAGGAATCAATTGGACCTTAAGGGAGATAGGGTTTCGTATTTGTAGAAAAAGAAAAGACAAGGATGGCACACAAACGCCCTTAATTCAAAGATTAGTTGGACTTCGTCAACATGATGTTACGAATAAAATAGGAATTTGTAATGTTCTTTGTTAGTAAATATTGAAAATACAGCGTAGAAATAATAATATATATATATATTAACAGAGTTGATAATAATTTGTTTATATATATATTTATATATAGAAATGAAAATTTTGCAATTATGATATAATAAAAAAAAATTTGAATTTGAATAACATAAGTAATGTATGTTTTTACTTTTTAAAGAGGAATTTTCAATTAATAAGAGTTCCAATTATATTAAATTTCATAAGATATTTCATTATATTGTTTTTGTTTTTTATACATTATTATTTATTATTTTATGAACATTTTAGAGAAAGAAATTTTTACTAGATAGAATTTTCTAATAAACTTTATTGCATTTATTGCTTTAGTACTACTACATGGGTCTTATTCACTAGAGTTCATCTTTGTGCACAATAATGCAAACCAACCAATCGATCTACTTAGAGGGATAGGAGCTTAGACCACTAACATTATTTCCTCATTAGAAAATACCATGTCCCCAAGGCTGGAGATGAAGGAATTGCTAAAGGACCTCTATTGGTTTCCATGTGGCATCCTCAGGTTGTGTGTCCTTTCATTGTATTTGGACCTCCTAGACCACATGTGTTGAGATGATACTCTCTTTCGTCAAGGATGAATTCAAGGTGCAACCAAATGGAACTTTCTTCATCCAATTCGAGAAGACTAGTTTGAACACAACAATTAGATCCAACCACTTTCATTAAGTAGAATACATGAAAGATCGAATGAATTTTAAAGTGGTTGGAAAGTTCTAATTTATAAACCACTAGCCCAATAAATTTTAGGACTTTCTGGGGACCATAAATTTTGGAGCACAATTTTGGTGGTGCTGTTTCCATACCAAAGTTTAGACAAAACCAAGTTTTGGCAAGTCAAAGACTGTTGAACTAGCACAAATGGACAACACCACTTATCAAATACATTGTGCTAAGGAATAAAGATGCGATGTAGGAGACACTGAATGCCAAAGACAATGATGTGCATGAGTATCTGAAGGAGGTATCAAAGGTGTCTAAGGAACATTTATAACAAGATATTACCTTGTACCATTTGTAAATGATTTGGGGAGGGGGTAGTGTGATCCCCATAAGGAGGAACCTATAAAAATGATGTAGAGGCAAGGCTATGTAACCTTTTGTGACTCTCTATAAAAATTTTGAATAGACAGAGAGAGGAGAGAAGTAGTTGTGAATCATGGGGTTTCCACTCAATCAACCTATATCATAATACCCACATTCATAGGATATTAAAGAATGCCCCTAATCTCAGTGGGTATTGATAAAAACCTCTCGAAATCCCTTTGTTCAATGCCCCTCCCAATACATATTTCTAATAAAAATAACCATTATTTTAATAAATATCCTTATTTTTACCAAATATCGCTTTCCATATTCCCCTAATACCTATCATCCCACACCCCCCGCCCCCCCCACCTCCAACCAATACCTACTATATATTCACTCTATTTTTCACAATTTAAAGAGCCATCTTTATGATTGACTGTGGTAACTTATTAGTCAATAAGGTGAAGCCCTTGTTATGAGAAGAAGGGTCTAGAGTCTCTAAGTTGACTGTGTAGAGCACTTAGGGTTTGTAATGTTGAATATATCTCAAGTTTTTCATGTAAATATCCGATTTTGGAGATGAAAGAATGAAATATATTTGAATTGGTGGCTTATATGAGTCTTGTGTTCTAACGGATGTGTTATTTAAGTTTTTACCATAATATTTCCTACATACTTAATGAATCTTTATAAGATTGGTTAAAATATGAACCTCTTGTGCTACAATAAAATACCTCGCCCTCTACACAAGACCCAAATATAAAGACCTACAATTCCAATAAGTGTCTCAAATACTCGTGATCATTTTTGAGGATGAGGAGATGAGATAGAAGCCTTCGGGAGGGGAGATATGGGGCAACTTTGCAATGAAAAAAAATGAAGTCTCCTAATAAGAGGCTAGGAAATTAAGAGTTAACCTTGACAAATGGAAGTAAACTGTATGTTTACACTAATCTTCATGAAATTTTCTTTGTAGAGTTCCTTTGCTCTCTCTAGGAGTGGTTAAATTGATAGGAAGATATTGACTTGTTGGGAGGGGTTTAAGAATTGGTGTTTTGGTGGCATGAAAAGGTTGAAAACCTAAAGAAACTTAATAAAAAGTGGACATAGGCCATCAACTTCTAGTTTGATTGAGTAAAATAGGGTTGTCATTTTTAATTTACAATGGAGTGTAGTGAATATTTTAGTATTGTTGAATGAAAATTTGACACTAGTCCTTGAGGAAGGTTCTTGCCATGAATTCCATTGTGGATTAAAATGTTGGTTGTGGATAAGGGTTTAATGAGGATGGAACTTAAAAAAAAGGATGATTGAATGTCTGTGTAGATAGGAGTATGAAGCCCAAGGGGAAGAGATGAGCTAGGATTAGAAGGAAGCCAAAAGGAAGGATCCATAAGAGTAGATCCATAACAGGGAAGAGAGAGCTATGCAAAGAGAAGAAATTAGGGATTTTATTAGGAAGGGGAAGAGGGAAAAGAGAAAGAGAAGAGGAATAAATAGAGTGAATCCAAGGGAGGAAGGCACTAGCTTGATTAAAGTTATAAGTGTGAGAACTAAGTAAGAAGAGAGCACTAGAAGATGAGTGCTAAATGGAAGCATTGTGAGGATAATGTAGGAATAGAGCATTGAGAAGTTAATGTGAGACAACATTAGATAGGTAGAATAAAGTCCTTCAAAGAGACATGATGCAAGGAAGGTTAGAGGATAGGTAAATGGAGATAGGAGGAAGTTTTGGATACATATAGTCATGGATCCTATTGGAAAGTGAGAGAGGTGACAAAATTTGATGACGAGGAAGAAGAGGACTAGGAAGCAATGGAAGAGATTATAGTTTTATACTTGCATTTTCCACAACAGGTATTACAAGTTATTAGATTTTCTAAGGCTAAATTACATAATTGAGTGATTTATCATATTATTTCATAAGGAAGTATTTATTTTGTCCAATTCATAATTTATGAAATAAAAATGATTTCATAATTGAAAAAAATCACAATTGAGAAGAAAGCTCATAGCCAGTTGTGTATGACTTGTAGTTGCTTAGTTGACATGACATCAAGCCCATCAATGAATTGCAACTTCTTGGTTTACATGTAATAAATTATATCCATGGATTGTATCCACCTAGTTCAAATGTTATCAAACCTATATCCAAGATTTTCTAAATTCCTATAAGAAGAGACAAAATCGAAGGATATGGGAACCTAGAATTTGAGAGTGGGAATGTCGATGGAATAGAGTCAAATGTTAAGAAATGTTTCTTAAGGGGAAATTAGAAAGGATGATATTTAACCAATATTCAAGGTATAATATGGTTGTTGTAATGATATTCTCTTATTTATAATATAGATCAAAATGGTTTCCCCCTCCATTATCTCATGTATTTAGGTTTACATGCAAGCATTTGGTAGATTCGATCTTTATTTGAGTAGAGCATGTTAGATCTATAAGTCATTGACATTCTTAATGCCCAAATTAGTTTGAAATTATGTGTTACCTTTATTTTGTGTAGGTAAGCAGGTAGTGGGAGATAGATCTTAGATCTCTAAAGTTGCATTGATTGGATCATGAATGGGAAACCATATGAATTAAGGTACACATTATAATCTATCTCCTTAGGCATGGTTAAGAATCAATAATCATAGATCTAGTAGTGAAATATTTAGTGGACGTCCATATTATCTATCTCCAATACTATTAGACCAAAGAGATGTTCTTCTTATTTATAGGAAGAATTCTCTACAACATAATTAGTGATTCCACTAGGGAATATTTTTTTCTTTCTTTCTTGGTTTTTAAGAATTATTTATTTTTAAAAATGGGAAGAATTTAAAATAAATAGTTACATATATAAATTCTCCTCCAAATTGTAGCATAGTTTCAAATACATGAAACAATGTCCAAATCGTAGTCTAGAAAGTTAAGTTATTGCTAATTCAAAATAAACTATTTTTCTAATTCTCCATAATGACTAAGTGAACTATTTGGCTAATATCTTTTGACAGGAACCCTGTTTTCCACTAGAACAAAACCATTAGATAAACGATATCCTCATATTTATTTTACTATATTATATGACATTTCTATGAAATATAGAGTTTGCTAACACCCAGAAAATGTCCACTCTCAAAATTTAGGGAATTTTGTGACAATTTTGAATGTTGTTTCAAGTATAGGCATTGGCATGTGATTAATGACAATTGATGATATCCTACAACCCATTTCTCTATTATTTATTTTAATTTATATTTGCATTTTCATTTTAAATTCATTATCCCTTTAGTGAAAGAATAAAATATTTCATTTCATAATAAATAACAGTTGAGTATTTTAGTGTACCTTGAGAAATTTCATTGGAAGAGGTTGTATGTGTTTGTGATATCATATCTTTGGGGTTTAAAAATTCATTTTAAGAGACTATGATGACTCTCAAGTTTTCTATTTTTGAAAAGGAAATATTTCTTCCCAAGCTTTAGATAGCATTCATCAAGCAAGATGTATATACTGCATGTCATTCTCTTACTTATATTTTGAATTGAGAACAATCTTTAAACATTGTACATTTTCATTATGTATCCCTTGATTAACAACTATAGAATAAATGCTTAATTAAAATGAACTAGACATTATTACAATTATAATAGAACAACATTAGCTAGGATTTAGAACCTTAGATTTGGAATAAAGAGTAAAATCTCCAAGACCACTAAACCTTGAAGTAGAAGTCACTAAAGAGTGCAAAATCCACTGGCCACATAGAACACTTGTTAGAAATATCCTATAACACAAGATTCATTCACAAGGTCACATTAAAGGCATGTGTAGTGACACTCCCACTAACTTTATTTCTAGTTTTGTTGGAATTCTACATGTACGAAGATCTCTTGGGGGCATAGTTTTATTTCAAAAATCCCTTGGTGATATTTTTGAGCTTATTTTCCCTACTCTTGCATGTGGACTTGACCCACAACTATTCCCCTGATCATTATATTCTGACGTGGTAGTAATAGTGGAAATCCTTTAGGGAATGTTTTCTAAGTTTTTATAGGTGGGAAGTACATGTGGTATTTTAGATAGACATTACATAACCATATCAATATTCTTGGGGTGTACCACCATGCTACTTGTGTGGGAACTTGTTTCAAAAAATGTTGGTGTTTGGAGGTTAGCATATTTTTTTTCTCATACCTTTGTTGGTTGGACTTGGGCCACCCCAATCTAACATCTATAAGGAATATTTTATCCACTCACTTACTTGCTATGTATATTATATTTACTAGGGGTGTGTTCTTTGGTTTGAGTCCAATTTTCCATAGGGAATATTATTCAAACTTTCATAATTTTTTAATTTTGAGCAAAATATTCATCGGGCTTGTAGATTGTAAGGTATTGCACCTAAATTGGAGGGAGACCTACCATTACATAGGTAAATAATAGATCCCATAGTATATGGCTTTGAAACCATATAACTAGGTAAGATAGTGTTTAATTTAGAGGGGGGTGAAAAAGTGTTTCTTGAAGTGGATAATAGGAGTCTTCCACCTAAATGTAGTCCTCCTTTAACCCCTCCTATTAACACTATACTCATTAGAGTGAGTGAAGATCTTGGTGAGACTTTTTCACCACTTGTTAATCACTCATCAGATGTTAGGTGAGAGTGGAAATTCCATCATTGCATAACCTACAACTTCATCATCGGGTGTTACTGGAACCATCATAATAATGTATCCATTTACCTTCAATTAGTGTGCTAGGTAAATTTAATCCTATAGCTATTAAATTTTCATTCTCACTTAGGGGAATGTTGTTAGCCATGTTAGTTAATATTTCTAGTCTTCCTCATTAATTAATTCCTTTTCCTCTAACTAGATTTGCATTCAATATAGGGAAAGGTCAAATTTCACAACACGAAGATGAATGGTTTCTACCTAGCTCTACCATCCCAACTAAGAGTATAAAATATGTTGGTTTTCCTTTGAGTCTTCATGGGGGGTCTACATATACTCCTAGCAGCGCTGGGGGAAGTAAGTTTCTGGGGAATTTTACATCCCACGAGGTCGTCAGTAATTTGTAGGTATCCATTTTCCTAGGAATACCAATGATTCCTAGAATGCACATGTACGGTACCAATTCCCTTCGAAGTGGTTTCTTCTTTGGAGGTGTCCCCACCTTTGGAGATGATTTCTTCCTTAGGTGAAATGTTCTTGATTTACCTCATGGTCCTATAAATAGTCATTATTTTGGGATTACCTTTGTCCTAAGGGGCACTAATCCTTTTTCTAATACTAGTCATTGATTTTGGAATTACTCAACCACCAGAATCCAAAGAAAGGGGGAATTGCAAAGTTCATCTAGTTAATTTGGAACATAATCCCCTTAAAATGATTCCTTTGCCTAATCCAAAATATTATTATTGGTGACAAAAAACTTTCTAGATTTAAATAGATTGACAAATGGCCCATTTGTCATGAGAAATCATGGTTGGCCATTCCACACAATCTACCCTCCAATATTCCATTTTTTCAATGGAAAGCTATGGGAGAATCTGGATAATCATGGCAACACGTACCATGTTTTGTGTTTATCCAATTACTTGGTGGGTGATAGCATTTGATTATGTCTATTATGTACCTTGATTGACAATGTTTCCATATGGTACATTGAATTATATCACACATCATATTTTGAATTTAAATCCTTAAACAAGGATTTGCTAACGCACTTATAGTTACCCATTCACCAAGGATTTGGGATATAACTTATGAAAACTTTATGTCAACATTGGCACTCGCATTTTGACCATATCCATGAATGCAAGACATGGTAGAGGATGATTTAAGTTAAGAATCCAAATTAATTATTAGTGATTTATTTACAAGGTCCTTATTACCACCTATAGGAAATGTTATTGCAACGGTAGAGGTGGTCACCAAGGGCTAACCTCCATGCCCAACACCATGATTTGATTTACTCTTTGAGCATGGTGTATGATATCGTTCCTAATTCTTTAAGGCCATTGAAAAATACATTCAAGCCAAAACTATGACCACATGATTATGGCATGTTCAATCTAATATCTAGTGAAACTATGGGTCAACTAGATAAACAACTTGGTCAAATACTTATGTCATCAAGCCCTGAGCTAGTGTGTCCAAAAATTAAACTAACACTCTCCCTATTCATACCTTCGAGGTGAATTTGGTGCAAGCCATCTCATCATAGAATTAGGTCAACAACTTGGAGTCAAAAAAAAAAAAAAAAAACCTACAATTTTTTTCTAAAAATGAATAGGGGAGCCCATAAACCAAAAATAATATGGGTGGGCCAACCAATGAAATGAATAAGAAAAACTAATTTCCATGAAATATTTGTGGAGGATAGAATCTCACTCAAAAGTACCCATAAATGGATGAAGTCTATTGATACTTCAACTTGAATGCAGATAGCCATGTAATCAACTTCCTCTAGCTTTCTTTAATGTTGTGGATCTGATGTCACAACGCAGTTTATTGACACCTATATTTTGTGAAAGCTCCGCGCCTATGGAATTCATTAGTAGTTCTTCCAACAATAGTATGTTGAGAAGATACTTAATTTGATTGAGCCCCACTAGAACTTCACATTCCTAGGATCAAGTCTTGTCGGCCTCATTTTGTTATCTGCATTTCTGTTCGTGGCTCTGAGTGCTTTTTGATTATGGCAGACAACTGTTGAGTTGACCCAACTACTGAAGACATCGAGAAAAATGTAGGCAAATATGAAAACAAGAAGTTGAGCTCTCCGTTGGTGCCCAAGTCCAGTGTTGCATGTGAGAAAGAGAGGGTATATCTGTTGAAGATCTACTTTAACTGTGTTGAGTTTTATTCTTTTTGTGCGACCGATGGTTAGAGCTATTGCACTAGGAGATGAGCTAGGAGCCCTAATGAGAGGACATATAGGACCAATTTGCAATGAAAAATCATAATTTTTCCAAATAAGAGACAACGAACTTAAGAGTTAACCTTGGGAAATGGAGGTAAAGGTGTGTTTACATTGATATTCATGATAATTTATTTGTAGAGTTCCATTGTTTTCTCTTTGAGTGGTTAAATAAATAAATAGGCATTGACTTATTGGGATGGGTTTAAGAACTGGTGGTTTGGAGACAAAAAGATTGATAGGATAAAGAAACTCAATAACAAGTGGACTCTAGCCATTGAATTATAGTTTGAGAAAGTAAAAGAGGGTCATTTGATTGAATATATAGTATATTGTAGTGAACCTTTTAGCATTGTTGGATGATTTGATTTAATTTACAATAGAGTGCAGTGAATCTTTTAGCACTATTGAATAGAAATTTGGCAACAATCATCAAGGAATGTTCTTGGCACAAATTCCATCGTGGATTAAAATGTTGGTTGTGGAGAAGGGTTTGATGAGGATCAAACCTAACAAAATGGAAGATTAAATCACCACTTAGATTGGAGGGATGAAGAGAAGGGGAAAAGATGAGCTAGGGCTAGGAGGAAGCCAAAAGGGTGGATCCAAAAGAGTATATTAGAAAAGGGAAGAGATAGCTACGAGAAGAGCCAAAATTAGGGATATGATTAGGAATCGAAGAGGGAAAAGATAAAGAAAGGAAGAATAAATAGAATGAAGACAAGGGAGGAAGGCACTAGCTTGAGGAGAGTTAGAAGTGTTAGAGTAAAAAACGAAGAGAGCATTAGAAGAGCATTGCTAGAAGGAAGCATTGGGAGTAAAGCGGAGCATTGAGGAGTTGGTCCAAGATGGTGTCGTTGAGGTAAACTAAAGGCCTTCGAAGAGACATGATGTAAGGAGATGGAGATAGCAGGGAGTTTTAGGAGGTATAGATATGGAATAATCTTAATGGGATCTAAGATATTATGTGATATAATTTGATGATGATGCTAGGTTTTAGGGCCTAGTTGGGTTTTCATTTTGTTGGGTATGTGTTATATTTTTTCCACAACTATCCGACCCAAAGATGGTGGGCAGACCCACCCATGGTTTTTGCGCATGCTTTTGGTCATGATGGTTTTGTCCATGGTATTTTGTAGATCTGGTCAAAGAACAATGGTTATGTTCTAATGCATACTTAATGGATTGGTGTTTATGAATTCTTCATCATGTACATATTTTATTATAAAATTAAAAGGAATATAATGAAAAATCAATCTAGTTTTCCGAGTTTTGGGTTCTAGGAGAAAATATTGATGTATATATTACATTCTCGCCATTGCAATTTTTTTATGTTTTTTAAGAATTCATTTGTAGGTAATTTTTTACAGGGTTAAAACCTACACATTTCAATCATGGCTACTTGATTTTAATCCTCTTTCCAGTCCATTTTGGGTTAGGTTTCTGAACCTTTCCATTCATTTGATAGGACTGGACATCTTAGCTGATATAGGGGACTTATTGGGCCACTTCATTAAGAAAAAAACTGAAAGGAATGAGAAGGGTATTGTCACATTTGCACGCATATGTGTGGAACTAGATATCAATAAAGGGTTGCCTCTTCAAATCCTCCTCAATTGGAGGGAAAAAGTTTATTTTCAATTGGTGGACTACAAGAAATTTCATTCCATTGCAAGAGATGTCACCAACTTGGTCATATTTAGAGTGCTTTCCCTTTTCATTAATAACCGCATCCCAGAAAAAAGAGTCATGGTTGGAAAGAACCAAAATATACAAACTAATCCAAGAATTCTTCATCTCACAAGAAGGACACCATGTAACAATATAAAAGACTCATACCACTAATTCAACTCCCACTGACTTAGCTCAGCCACATGTAGAGCTAGCCCATCCCTCAGTTGAGTGGTCCACCCCTCGAATGAAAGAAAAATGGATTCAGACATAACTATTGGTTCATCAAAGAGTAGGCACAAACGTTTCCACGAATCTAATCATTGTGATAGTGATAATGACATAACAAATATGAGAGAACCTTCGACAATGGAATTGTCTCAAAGAAATGTTGTCATTGTCCCCCACACATTTGTTCTTAATAACTCCTTATAATGGATTGGTATCAAAAATAGAAAAGGACAAAAGGATAAACCAATGATAAATCCTAGGCTTTGAGAATAGGATTCTAGCAAATGTATTGTTTTTCAATGGTGATATGTGAAAGATGGAAAGATGTAATTTGTTATGTTGAGGAAATACAAATTAGCTTACAAAAAAATACCATGAGTCAATAGCATGACTTATCAATATTGCAGACCCAAATACACATAACTCATTTCATATGACCCTTGTTCATATAACCATTTTTAATTAATTGATTTAATTAAAATGGAAAAGAAGGTCATAACTACTTTGGAGATAAATCTCAAGCTTTGATTTGTGAATACTCTTAGAATATTCTAGAATATTTGGTGGAGGTTAAATTCTTACCATCTACCTAAGAGTTATTAATAATTAAATTAAAATACTAGAATCCTTATTCTAAAGTAGACAATCTTATTAGAATAATTCTAAGTTCCTAAAAAACTTGAAATAAATGCTAAATAAAAATAAATAAAAATAAAAATTCCTTTAACCATACAATAATACAAATTTTTATATAAAAAAAATATTTTATAAAAACAATTTACTTTTCATAATAATGTATGATACAATTGGGTGAAAATTAACATTTCTCATATTTAGACCTTCACATAGCAATATTTTAAAATATACAATTATATAAAAAATAAACTTCCACATGCAAACTTAACTGTCCACAATGTTGTCTTTTACCATTGTTATATAGAACTTGAGCTATTATCCCTCATTAATGGTGTTGACACATTGGTGGGAGGATTGCCCCCTTAGCCCACAAACGATAAAAGTCTTTAGGCCTAATTGTTATTCATTAGGTGCTTTGGTATTGTGCAGCAAAGATTTGTTTAGAAAATTAAGGACACTAAGATGTTAATATAATGTTATACATTTTAATGGATGTTTCATGTTTTAATATTTATTAGTATTAATATTGAATGGTTTGAGTAGGCCTAATAATAAGAATATTTTTTTAAATTAATTAAAGTTCAAATCTAAAAAATAAAATAAATATAATTGTGATCTTGAATTAATTTTATACATAATTATGGGTAAAAAATCTCAAATATATTTTTAAATAAATAATTACTTTTTATTTTAAATCTTTATAAGTCCGGAATATCACTCATTTTTATTAATAAATTTTCACGAAAATGCATCATTAAAAAACCCTTCCTCACGCCTCGCATGATTGCATAGCTCTATTTTGTGGGCGCAACGGAATTAAATACATGAAAATCACAACGGTAGTAAACATTCCCATGTGGGTGGCTTCCAGCATGATGTTAATGGTTGTCGCTAAGAGGTTGGGACTGCCCTATAACATATACAGACAAACCCAAACTTGCCCACCTTATGTTTCTCTGTATCCTTACTAGAATAATAATTCTCATTTAAAAAGCTGACTCAACTTTTTAATACTGCGTGGCAGTTGGCGAGTACGTAGAACAATGTATACAGTCAACAAATCACGTGGTTCAGTTTGCGAAATTGTAGCATTTACGTCTCCTCAACGCACTCCGTGCACAATATTGATTGGACCAATTTAAAAAATTTCTACGCAGGTGTGGTGGACAAATAATGGTTATAAACACTGAAATGATTATGTATAATTTCCAAAAGGGACTTGTCTATTAGTGAGATTTTTTGGAGGTTTTTTTTTTTGGATTTTTAGTCATAATATGACGAAAAAATTTGTGTCAAATCTTCATTTATGTTGTTTAAACTGGTTTTTTGTTTGCATATGTATTTACCATTCTCAAAAACTTCTGGAGCACTTGATTGTGAAGAGTTCACCCATCAAACTAGTGATTTCAATGAATCACTACCCTAAATAGAAAAACTTTGCAAAAACTCTTACTCAATAAAACAATTTTTTCCACAAATTTTTATAATTGATATTGAAATTGAGGTTATACATTTTTAATATATATTCATGTTATATTATTTATATCTTTATAATATTTAACTAAATTTTTATATGTATAATTACAAAACTAAATTTGGTAAAAAATATTTAAAACAAATATAAATTTCAAAATATAATAATTACTCTATTTTAAAACCTTATTATATATTTTTTTTTAGTTTTTTTATAATTTAATATTTTTATAATAACTATTTTTCATTTTTTCAAATTCTTATTTCTTTATTATCTAAAAAATTAAAAAAACAATTAAATGCTTTTCATATACTTACACTATCTTTTCCTGAATTTTTAAATAACCCTGGTTAAAAAAGAACTTGGCTGAAACAATTTTAAAACATTAACTCCTCCCATTTTAAAAAACTCACGCCTCACTTATTTTAGATGCAACGAGGCACAATCTGCAATCGATTTGAAAGAAGAATTTAATTTTTATTAGTGGAATGAGTGTAAATATAGATTTTATAATGTATTTAAATTAATTATAATTATAATTATAGTAGGAAGTTATTTTTAATATTATATTAAAAATCAACTAAAATAATTATATAATAATATATATATATATATATATATATATATATAGATGTAGATAGGTATTTGGTCTTAATTTGTCTAGTCTAATAATCATATAATTTTGACTATTTATTTATAGAATAATTGGTCTGAAACTCAAAGAGTATCAACATCTCAAGTATAACAAGACTATTTATGAGTACACTGTAAAAGAAAAAATTGAAAATGAACATGAAAACGAACATGAAAACTCAAGTATATGAAGTGACTTGGGCTATGTCTCTAGCACTTGATCTCGGTGGAGCATGAGTATCTAGTTTACACTAAAAATGAAGCTCAATGTGTGCAATCCTCTCTTTAATCTTGTTTAGATGATAACTCTAATTATGATGGTATCTCTTAACGTGCTCTAACCTAGTAAAGATGTTGTGCATCTCAACTTGTTTATCCATCGAGATTATGGCTTACAGAGTCTTCATATTCCAATACAAGTTTAATGCTTCAAAATAGTGTTTTCTTCATCCCTAGGTGTTCCTTGGGTGAGGAATTCAAGTGGCTACATCTTCGAGGGTCTCAGAATTTGAATTTGAGAAGGCATGACTTTCTTCAACAACCCAAGATTCTAAATTACGAATTTAATTATGGGTATTATAGGGAATCGTTGCATGATAGCTCTCAACAGCCTCTTGCTATTGAGCTGTATTATGCCCTTGGGGGCTGCAGCCCCCTCCTTTGTGTCTGTTGTGCATCTTTTGATGCTCCATCTTCCACTGATAACAATGAGCATTTGTGTTAACACTCATAGGAATAAACCCCAAGACACAACTACCAACCCTAGTAAATATTGTAACATTGATGATTAAATTGCCCATAGACAACCAACACAAGTTGTAGAGAGAATAAAACCATAATAAGAGGAAGATGCACCTATCCACAAAGAACTCTTGAATGAGGCCAACTGTGAAAACAACTCAAGGATGACATCAAAGGTGAGACCACATAGACATTGACCTCCATAGATTAATAGACCCCAAATATAAAAAAAAAAGGTGAAACTCTAAAGAGTTTCAAGCTTGGTTCATTAGATGCTTCTTGAAGCATCACCATCTAAGTGCATAGGCACAGGAAATTGGCTCAAACATGAATTCATAATTAAGACCCCACAAACTAATCAACTATTATAAGAATTCCATTATATCTTTTAGAAAGATTTTTTTTTTCAATGATGTACCATATAAAGCTCAGAGACTTATTGTGAAGCTTAAGAAAAACGTAGTAAAGATGGAAGATTACCCTTTCAATACAGGTCGAGATAGGCGCCCTGCTCTAGGAAGGGATCTCTACATCCAGAATCATGAGCTTGACCAAAGTGAGAGGCCCTTTGAAATTGACTTTGTCTGTATTTTCCTCTGTCCACTCCAATGACTCCCCCTGGTTAGTTTGACATACCAAGCTCATGCTAATAACCCCAACACCTCTTACAACAAATACCATAAAAACTTTCGCTATATACTAGATCCCAAATTTTATTTTTATTAATATCTTTGCAATTTACCTCTCTGAATTCTCTAATAAAACCAAAAAAACAACCAACTTAAACTTCAAGTAACGAAGCCAATCCTCACCATCTCCCAACTTCTTCGTATTAACACAAATCATATTTATATACAACAACACCACCCCTATATTAATTTTCCTTATAATTCCAAGGTGGAGTGCAGGGTCCCCTTGTATTCACCCCGTATGGGTTTTAATTATAAACCTATTAAATATTATCAAAGGTTAAATTTTTCAAAGCTTAATTAAAAATAGTTTCACATATTCCAAGTATGAATTTAGTCCATATTGCCGTAAATCAAATCTCTCTTATTAAAATCTTTCCATACCTCTCATAATCTTTTTGCATTTGCATCTGCATCGTTAAAAGGACTCATTCATCACGCCTCAAATTCTGGTATGAAATTAAAGAAATATTTCATAGCTCAGTTTTGTGGGCGCAACGGAATTAAATACGTGAAAATCACAAAGTAGCTAATATCGCCGAATAGCAGGGTAAATATTCAAACGTGGGCCCCTTCCAGCATGGCGTTAATAGTTATCGCTAAGCGGTTGGGACTACCCTATAACGTATTGAAACGAATGTGGTCGACAGATACCAATAACGAAACAGTCGCGAAGTTTCATATATTCCCTTACACGGCAGACAGCTATGCATTCAACTTCCTCCAGCTTTATACCAATAACGAAACAGCCGTGAAGTTTCATATATTCCCTTACACCGGCAGACAGCTATGCATTCAACTTCCTCCAGCTTTCTTCAATGCCGTGGATCTGATGTCACAACGCGGTTTATGGACGCCTATATTTTGTGAAAGCTCCGCGCCTCTGGAATTCATTACTACTTCTGCCAACAACAGTATGCTGAGAAGATACTTTTATTTGATCCAGTCCCACTAGAACTTCACATTCCTCGAATCAAGTATTGTCTGCCTCTTTTTGTTATACTAATTTCTGTTCGTGGCTCTGAGCGCTTTGCGATTATGGCAGATAACCCGCGAGTGCACCCAACTAGTGAAGACATAGAGAAAAACACAGGCAAATATGAAAACGAGAAGCCCAGCTCTCCGTTGGTGACCAGGTCCAGTGTTGCGTCCGAGAAAGAGAGGGTATATCCTCCTTCCCGCGAGGAGATGAGAGTTCAGTTTCCAAAAGACCAAGTTATACCAACACGACAGGTTCCCAGATACTATTCACGCTCTCCTAAGCGCCGGAACTACTGTTGCCGCTGCTTGTGCTGCACGATTTGCTTTATATTCGCGTTCGTCGCAATCATTGCCATTGCCTGTGGCATTCTGTATTTGGTAATCCAACCAAAGATCCCCAAATACTCTGTCGACAGCCTCCGGATCACTAACTTCAGCATCAACGCGGACCTCACCACAAATTGCCAGTTCGCTGTGAATGTAAGGGCCCGCAATCCAAACAAGAAGATCGGCATATATTATCTTGACAACAGCCATCTCGCTGTTTCGTACTCCGGCACGGAGGTCTGCACGGGCGCCCTGCCAGTATTCTACCAGGGCCACAAGAATACCACTTTGTTGGACGTAGCGCTCAGCGGGACCGGTGCTGGGCTCACCAGTGCCGTGGTCTCCACGCTCAAAGAGCAGCAGCAGAGGGCCAGCGTTCCCTTGAATTTGAAGGCCGACGTGCCCGTGAAGATAAAGCTGTGGAAATTGAAGTCGATGAAGATTAAGGTCCGCGTGCAATGGGACCTGGTCGTTGACAGGCTGGATGGCAATGCCAAAATTACTACAGAGAAGTCGAAAGTGAGCGGGGTGCTGTGAGGGGCGCCATTCGAGATCGATCCATGGCGGGTTTTATTGCGCGACTTCGATGGTATTGAATTCATGGTTAGGGGGGCAATGATAGGGCTACATTGTTTTCTGATTTCATCACATTGACGCTCCGACTGTGCGGTTAGAGTTTTGAATCTACAATTTTTTTTCATACATTACATTAATGGCTGCGCTGCTGGCGGCAGTGTTGATTGCTGATATGAAATACATTTCTCTTTTTATTGAATATTAATTGATTCCTTATTCCATATATTGTTCCGATGAATGCAAAATCATTGTCTTGCACAATGAGTTGAAAATGAAAATAAAATGTTCTTATTATTTAGATTTAGATTTTGTATACGTAGATGTAAATTTAATTCGATTATGAATTGTCAGAATATTTTGGAATCCTTTTGTGTAGAATATTACTTACTATTTATAATTTTTTGAGAATACCTATTATATATTACTTTATTTTTCACAATTTAAAAAACTATCCTTATGAATGAATGCTGTAACTTATTAGTCAATAAGGTGAAGTCGTTGTCATGAGAAGAAGGGTCTAGAGTCTCTAAGTTGACTATATAAAGCACTTATGGTTTGGTGGCACGAAAAGGTTGAAAATCTAAAGAAACTTAATAACAAGTAGACTTAGGCCATCAAATTCTAGTTTGAGTGAGTAAAATAGAATTATTATCTTATTGAATTTACAACAGAGTGCAGTGAATCTTTTAGTATTGTTGAATGAAAATTTGTCACTAGCTCTTGAGGAAGGCTCTTGGCATAAAGTCCATTGTGGATTAAAATGTTGGTTGTGGAGAAAGGTTTAATGAGGATGGAAATTAACAAAATGGAAGATTGAATCTTTGCCTAAAGGGGAGTACGAAGACCAAGGGGAAGAGATGAGTTAGGATTAGAGAGAAGCCAAAAGGAAGGATCCATAAGAGTAGATCCATAGAAGGGAAGAGAGAGTTATGATAAGAGAAGAGAGAGCTATGACAAGAGACGAAATTAGGGATTTGATTAGGGAGGGGAAGAGGGAAAAGATAAAGAGAGGAAGAATAAATAGAGTGAACCCAAGGGAGGAAGGCACTAGCTTGACGACGGTTAGAAGTGTGAGAGCTAAGTAAGAAGAGAGCACTAGAAGAGGAGTGTTAGATGGAAGCATTGCGAGGATAATGTAGGAATGTAACATTGAGGAGTTCATGTGAGACAGTATTAAAGAGGTAGAATAAAGTCTTTTAAAGAGAAATAATTCAAGGAAGGTTAGAGGAGAGGTAAATGGAGATAAGAGGAATATTTGGAGACATATAGTCATGGATCCTAATGGCAAGTGAGAAAGGTGACAAAATTGGATGACAAGGAAGAAGAGCAGAGAAATGATGATAGAATAGCAAGCAATGGAAGAGATTATAGTTTTATACTTGCATTTTCCACAATTGGTATTACAAGGAAGTTGTTAGATGTTCTAAGGCTAAAATTACATAATTCAGTGATTTATCATATTATTTTATAATGAAGTAGTTATTTTGTCACAATTTCATAATTTACGAAATAAGAATTATTTCATAATTGAGAAGAAAGTTCATAACTAGTTGTGTGTGACTTGTAATTGCTCAGCGTACATACCATCAAGCCCATCTATGAATTGCAATTGCTTGGTTCACATGTAATAAATTATATCCATGAGTTGTATCCACCTATTTCAAATGTTATCAAACTTATATCCAATATCTTCTAAATTCCTATAAAAAGAGACAAAATTGAAGGATATGGGGACCTAGAATTTGAGAGTGGGGATGTTAGTGGAATAAATTCAAACGTTAATAAATGTCTCTTAAGGGGAAATGAGAAAGGAGGATATTCAACCAATACTCAAGGTATAATATGGTTGTTGTAATGTTATTCTCTTATTTATAATATAGATCAAAATGGTTCCCCCCTCCATTATCTCGTGTATTTAGTTTTACATGCAAGCATTAGGTACATATGATCTTTCTTTGACTAGATCATGTTATATCTATAAGTTGTTGGCATTCCTAATGCCCAGATTATTTTGAAACTATGTGTTTCCTTTATTTTGTGTGGGTAAGCGGTAGTCGGAGATAGAGCTTGGATCTCTAAAGTTGCATCAATTGGATCATGAATGGGAAACCATATGAATTAAGGTGCACATTATAATCTCTCTCCTTAGGCATGGTTAAGTATTAATAATAATATAGTAGTAGTGAAATATTTAGTGGACTTCCATCTTATCTATCTGCAATATTATTAGACCATAGAGAGGTTCTTCTTGTTTATAGGAAGAATTCTCTACAACATAATTGGTGACTCCACTACGGAAGAATTTTGTTTTCTTCCTTGGTTTTTAAGAATTTTTCATTTAAAAAATGGGAAGAATTTAAAATAAATAACTACATATATAAATTCTCCTCAAAATTGTAGCATAGTTAAAAATATATAAAACAATGTCCAAATCGTAGTCTAGAAAGTGAATTTATTGCTAATTCAAAATCAAGTATTTATCTGATTCTCCAAAATGACTAAGTGAACTATTTGGCTAATATCTTTTGACATGAACCATGATTCACACTATAACAAAACCATTGTATAAACAATCTCCTAATATTTCTTTTACTATATTATATGACATTTCTATGAAATATAGAGCTTTCTAACGCCCCTAAAATGTCCACTCTCAAAATTTAGGGAATTTTGTGACAATTTTGGGTGTTTCTTTTTTAAGTACATGAATTGATATGTGATTAATGACAATGGACGATACCTTACAACCCATTTCTCTTTTATTTATTTTAATTTGTATTTGCATTTTCATTTTAAATTCATTATCCCTTTAGTTAAAGAATAAAATATTGTATTTCATAATAACAGTTGAGTTTTTTAGTGTATTTTGAGAAATTTTATTTAGAATATTCTAGAATATTTGACCTAGGTTAAATTCTTACCATCTACCTAATAATTATTGATAATTTAAATTAAAATAATAAAATCCTTATTCCAAAATAAAACACTTTTATTAGAATAATTCTAAGTTCTATGAAATAAATTGCTAAACAAAAAAAATATCTATCTTTTAACCATGCATATATTACAAATATTTATATAAAGATAAATTATTTAAAAAACAATTTATTGGGTAAAAAATAACATTTCTCAGATTTTAGATCTTCACACAGAATATTTTTAAAATGTAGATTTATGTAAAAAAATAAACTTCAACGTACAAACTTAAATATGCACAATGTTGTCCTTTACCATTGTAACATAGAATTAGTTATTATCCCTCATCAATGGTGTGGAGATATTGTTAGGAGGATTGTCCCCTTAGCCCACAAAGGATAATAGTCTTTAGGCCTAATTGTTATTCATGAGGTGCCTTGGTATTGGACTGCAAGGATTGGTCAAGAAAACTAAGGGCACTAAGATGGTTATGTATAATTTCCCAAATTTAGATTGATATTAGTATGGTGTTCTACATTTTAATAGTAATAGATGTTCCATGTTTTAATATTTATTGGTATTAGTGTGATATGATGTGAGTGAGTATAATAATTAAGAATATTTCCTAAAGAGAAATAGAATATACGTTTATATTAATATGGTGTTATACATTTTAATAGATGTTCCAGGTTCTGATATTTGTTAGTATTAGTGTGATATGATTTGAGTGGGTATAATAATTAAAAATGTTTTTTTATTAATCTAAATAGCGATTTCTCTGTTAACAAAAAAAACCTAAAGATAAATAGAATATACACATCAAGTTTTTGCATGCATGAAATTAGAAAGCGGTGAAAAATCGATTTCATAGCTCTATTTTATCGATTTCATAGCTCTATTTTGTGGGCGCAACGGAACTAAATACATGAAAATCACAACGGTAGCTAAAATCGCCGAATAGCAGGGTAAAGATTCCCATGTGGTGGTTTGCAGCACGTTGTTAATGGTTGTAGTTAAGAGGTTGGGACTGCCATATAACATACAGAGACAACCCAAACTTGCGCAGGTTATGTTTCTGTGTCTCCTTACTAGGGTCACAAATAATAATCCTCATTTAAAAAGCTGTCTCAGCTTGTTAATACTGCGTAGCAGTTGGCGACTACGATTACGTAGAATAATAATTCTCATTTAAAATCCTTACTAGGGTCACAAATAATAATTCTCATTTAAAAAGATGACTCAGCTTTTTAATAGTGTGTAGCAGTTGGCGAGTACGTAGAACAATGTATACAGTCAACAAATCACGCGGTTCAGTTTGCGAAATTGGAGCATTTACGTCTCCTCAACGCACTCCGTGCACAATAATGATTAGACCAATTTAAAAAATTTCTACGCACCTATGAAAATGTGGTGGACAAATAATGGTTATATCAATTTTATAAGTGTGAAAATGCTGTTAAACATTTTTTAAGTCAGTCTGCATCTACGGATAATGATGGCTATTTTTTGTTGGTTGGTCATACATAGTTTTCGGTATATAAGTTCATTAATATGGTCAGATATATAGGTTTTCGTCTATAAGTTCATTAATATGGTCAGCTGGTATATATTCATTATTAAATTTAAATAACCGTAAGCATATATAACTCCACCAAATATTTGTTGGCTTACTAGTTTGGTTTAAAAGAATTATGGTTTGGTTTGAAAGAGTTATGTCAAAATTTACAGCTGTGTTAAAAAACAGTCACGAAATTTCATATATATTCTCTTACACGGGGCAGACAACGTCAATTCATTCAACTTACTCCAGCTTTCCTCGATGCTGTGGATCTGACGTCACAACGCGGTTTATCGACGCTATATTTAGCTATTATAATCGTATGCGCGTAGTCTAACAGGGTGGAAGAGTTAGTCTCAAAAGTCAAGGAAATTCTGATTATATTTAGAGAAAATTAAGAAAGAATTTTGATAAATCCAAGTTATAAATTTCCAGTCCGATCAATTTCCTCAGCCTAAGGAATGAGTTCATGGGCAGCGGCCGGCCCCTCCCTATTCTTATTATTATTGATGTTGGTTGTGCCAGGTAGGGGCTACAAATACTCAGTACGCATCCATCGCTTGTCGTACCAACCATAGTTAGTAGCCCCCGGGGAAGGAAACTGGTATGCCTGGGCTGGCTGGGAAAATACTAGTAATGGAACTAGTCATTTCATTAATTAATTAGTCAGTTTAGGGCCCATAAGAATAATAGGGCGCGCTGCTTGCCCGATCAACGCCTATTCAGAGGCCTACCTATAGATATGGATTAATGCCATGAGTGCCCCATGTACTGCGGGCAACTGCGGGAGACATGGTCCTTAGGGCCAGTATGAAGTCCCAGCAGTAGTGGATTGGCTGCCAGTCAGTCCATGGATCGCATTAGCTTGGCGAGTTGGATGAAGGCCGGTTCACGATTATAAAACAATGATCGGATTTGATGGCGGTGGTCGAGCAATTTCATTGATGGCGGCCTTATCAG
>APFE031211542.1:88084-139019 GCA_000404065.3 Pinus taeda | reverse complement strand
CCTGCGGCCATACTTTCCACCATTACTAGACACATCCGCCCTTGCAGAACAGCTCCAACCCACAGAATTAAATCCAGATTGCATGGAACAAGCTGCAACTGATCGGATCATGGACACACAGATCAAGAACACCCGCCAACAGAAGATCCAACTGTACTGAGTTGTCAAAGCAGGCCAACTCCTTCAGCAGGGCAAGTGGTTCACCAGGGAATAGGTTTAGCAGAAGTTTCCTCATCTCATGGGGGACCTCAACGCAATGGGGACCATTGCTTCCTAAGGGGGGAGGAATGATCCAGGTGGATATTGGTGGCCACCTGCCAAGTCCACCTGGACCCCCACCTCAACATTTTCAGTTTCCTTAATTATAGTGCAGTTTACTATTTTTAGCAGTTTTTCGGGTCCTGAACTTCCGGAGCCGTTTTGAGGCCCTAAACGACGTTTTTTGGGAAATCTTGCTCCGCGCTTTTTTTGATAAAAAATCGTCTTTCTCGTCGTGGTCCTCGGAGAGATCTTTCCGATGGGCTATCATGCGTGTCAAACGGAGATCGTATGCCAAAGTTACGACCCCGGGAAGTTGATGTACCAATTTACCCAAACGGGGGAAGTTGATGTACCAATTTACCCAAACGGGGCCCATAGTTTGGCGTTTCATCTTCTAGGGTTAGGTTTTGGAATGTTTTCCATTGTTTCTCAACAATAAATAGGCCTTCGAGCCTCATTGTAAGACAGTTCAGAGGCATGTAACCACACATCTCTTCTCAGAGATCATCTACCATCGCCCTAGCTGGTATTTCTATTTCCGGTTGTAAGCATATTTCGGTATTTTCCATTAATGAAATGAAGTATTATTTCCGCTGCATCTTTGTGTATATGGTTATCTCTGTACTTTATTGCGTTCCTGTTTAAATCTGGATCAAGTGGTAAGACGAATAATTTTAGCTATGGATCACTCTTAATCGCTTTTACCTTAGAGAGAATTCAATTGATGCAACCTCAACATGTAACGCTGCGTGTAGTTGGTCCTAGAGAACAGTCGAATTGGTGGCTAGACATGTTGGTCAGCCATCGATTACATTTTCTACTACATTCTTCAATTAGATTGATTGAAAACACATTATCATCGAGGAACGTCCATATGTAGGGATGGATTTTTGTGGAGATACAGAGTTGAGTTTACAAGTGGGCGCTTAATGGGGTGCTGTAGGTAAATTGTTTTTGAGCAAATGTTTTTTATTTTTAAGTTTCTACATGTTTTGTGTTTTGATGTTTCCAAGAATAAAGTAAAATTGTTCTCATGAATATAGATGTTGGTATTGTTTGACCTATGAGACACCAATAGGAGGCAGGTGAACCAGTGCGAAGAAATGTTGGGAGGGCAGTTCTCCAGGATTTGGATTTGACCGAGACACTGGCAGAGTTGCAGGATCATGTAGAGGGGTTAACCCCCGATATTTTGGATATCCGGATCGAGGAGTTACCTATGAGGTTGCAATGCCATACTATTGGTGTTCCTAGCTATTTAATGTAGCTATTGCACATGATAGCTCAGGCTGTGACCTATTATCATGAGCATCACTAGGTCTACTTAGGATGATTTTTGTATGCATTTTTGAGTTTTTAGGTTAGATGACCAAACATGTCTTGGACACAAATTTTGTAACAACTTTTAAAACATCTATCTATTTTTTAATTTCAGAGTTTTTATATATGGTTATGTGCAATCCTATTCAACTAATGATGTGAATTGAAGATTTACTTTTACATGTGGCGCAAATGTCTGTTTAACGCATAGTTTGCTAATGAATCGGTAAATGTGTTAAAGTTTCTAGAAATATGTTGATATTAAATGTACTCAAAATTTCTTTCCAAAAGATGAACTCTAAGGAACATAGAAAGAATAGTTGGATTTTGGATAGTATAAATGTTTGTTAGTTGTAGTACAGTGAGTTGTGAGTCCAGCCTAATGATGACTCGGTGAATTCCAAGTGAAATGGAATGAGAGAGAAGTTCGATCAACGTGCTATACTCAACGATATTGTTTGTAGAACAACCGATAAAAATCCCTTGAAATCCCTTGAAAACTGACCAACTCTCCACTTGGAGCGAAAATGGCCCATGCTGCAGAAGATAGGTTCTGCGTACTATGACTAGCACCATCGGCGTAGCCAGCAAATTGTTCCAAAGATTCTAACATCTGTAACAAATGAAAGCAGATTAATTAAACACATAAAAACTCTAAAAGACACATTGACACACACACACACACACACATGAAAAAGCATATATACATTGATTTTAGTACACTCAATTAAGCATAGTAAGGTTTGAGATACAACCCATTTCGACGTTGTGAGAATGGAATTCCATCATAATCCACCAACTCGTAGGCACCTTTTGCCAAAACAAACTTGACAATATAAGGGCCCATCCATAGTGGTTCAAATTTTCCTGCTTCTAGTTTATCAACTTCCTAATCATAAAGCAAGACCAAGTCTCCTTCTAAGAAAAGGTGAGGCTTGACGTTTCAGTCGTATTGCGCCTTGATTCATTTCTTATGTGCTTTGTTAGCCAATGCAGCTGCACGACAGGTTTCGTCTAGATGGATGAGTTCTAAGAAGCATACTTCTTCAACATAAGTGTTGGGTAATAGGTCAATCATGAGTTTAAGAGATGAAATTTCACATTGTATCAGAAAGATTGCCTCCAGACCATACACAAATTGAAAGGGTGTGAATCTAGTTGCATCCCTAACTGAGGTTCGATATGCCCATAAAGCCAAGTACAAGCTTAAATTCCAATTTTGTTTATGAACCCCTATCATTATTTGAAGCATTTGCTTCAGGACTTTGTTGATGGCCTCAATTTGTCCATTAGCTTGCGGATAATAAGGATTAGAACTATAATGTGAAAGTCCTAACTTGGCAATTAACTCAGTCATCATGTGATTGCAAAAATGCGACCCATGATTTGTAGCTATAGCTTGTGGTACACCAAACCGGGAAACCACGTGTTTCAAAAAGAAAAGTGCAGCTGTCTCACCACTGTTGTTTAATGTTGGCATCACCTCGACCCATTTTGTAAAATATTCAACGATGACTATAATGTACCCATGCCCCCCAGCTGAGGTGGTGTTACATGTCATGAAGTCAAAGCCCCATTTGGTGAATGGTCCAACAACGATGACACTATGCAATGGTGCAGGTGGTAATCTAGCTTTACGGTCATAGATCTGGCATGCATGACAACTTCTGATGGAAATAATGCAATCTTTGACTATAGTAGGCCAGAAGTAACTAGCACGGAGAATTATCTGTGTGGTAGCATAACTAGATAAGTGTCCACCACAAGCACCTGAATGGCAATCATTCAAAACTTTCTCAGCTTTGTCATGAGTGAGGAACCTCCGTAAAATTGTATCAATACCACGACAGTAAAGAGTGTTGCCAATGATATGATAATATTTGGCTTGGTATCGGATACGTCATTGTTGTGAGTGAGAGGTATTAGGCTAGAAAGTTTGGGTCCAGAGGTAAATTAGTATATCTCCGTACCATGGGTCAGAGGATGAAATCAAGAATAGAGACTCATCCAGAATTGATGGTTCTGATGTTGAATCAATGGTATTCAAGGGAAGGTTGCAAAGAAGCTCGATGAAAACTAGAGATTTATTTTATTTGGATTTGATAAATTCCAAATCAAATTCCTGCAAAATGATGATCCATTTTGATTATTTTCCACTCAGCAATTGACGTGACAAAATATATGTCATAGGGTTGCAATCTGTAATGATAGTGGTCTTTTAAAGCAGGATATAGTGGTGAAATCTTTGTATAGCTTGAACAGAAGATAGAGCTAGATTTTCTACATAAGAGTACTTAACTTATGTATCATTGAGATTACGGCTCAAATAATATATTGAATGTTCAATCCCATCTTCTTCTTGGACTAAAACCATTCCAATGGTTGTATCTGCAGCGACGAGATACATGAAATAATAGTTTTGATAATTCAAGGAATACATCAATGATGCTCTAATCAAGGCATCTTTAAGAGCATCAAAGGAATTTTGCGCAACCTGATCCCAATGGAAGGGTATCCCTTTTTTCAAAAGACAAGTAAATCCTTTAGCCATTTCAGCATAATTGGGAATGAACAGCCTCAGAAAGTTAGCCTTCCCTTGGAGTCTCTGTAACTGTAGTAGATTGGAAGGTAAAGGCAAGTCAAGAATTTCCTTAACCTTAAGTGGGTTGAGTCGAATTCCCTCTTTAGACTTTACGAAACCAAGCAAATAACCATAACCAACATAAAACACACATTTTTGTGGATTGATTCATATTTTGTAGTGTCGGCACCATAAGAATATAGCTCTCAAATGTTGCGGGTGATCAGTCTGCTTTCATGAATGAGCAGGTAAATCATCAAGATATGGTTGAATAATATGTTTGATGTGTTAGAAAAATATTATATATGACAGAGAAATGCAAGACATATAATATGCGGAAAAACACAAACACATAAAACCAGAGAGACACAGATATACATGGTTCACCCAGTTTGGGCTACGTCCACCCCAAACAACCAGTCCTTCCTTTCTATTATCCAACAAAATGAAGACACACAACCTACAGCAGATCCACTGTAATATCCTATGTTTTCTCTCACAGTCTCACCTATCTGTTTCTCACTTTGAGAATACACTTATTTTCAACATCCTCAATACAATACCCTCATACAAAATAGGGGTTTCCTTCTAGGGAAAAAAACCCTAAACTAAACATAAATTCTACCGTCAGATCATCTGCCTAATAAACGGCCCATATTGACTAGAAATTACTATACTTTTACAAGGCAATTTTACATCTAATTTTCACTTCGAGGGCACTGCCCCCGCACCCCCCTGCATGGAGGGGTGTACAATCTTCTTGGGGTATACATCCAGCTTAAACAAAGATTTCTAAATCAGGATGATAATCATGCTCCACACCCAACAATCTTCCACTTGGAGAATGATTGTAGCAACTCCACCGCTGCTTCATTTGTTGGAAAATGACTCCTTTTTGGACCTGGTTGTTTCTCATATTCATCGTCATCCTTGAAGACCAATTGAAAATGAGAATATTCTCAGTTTTTGCCTGGTTACAACTATTGTTAGCATATCTGCAGGATCCTGGCTAGTGTGTATCGTTTCCAGCATCAACTCTCCATCTTCCAACATTGATCGTATGAAATGGTACTTGAGTTGTATGTGTTTAGTCCTAGAATGAAATATTGAGTTCTTTACAAGTTGAATGACACTCTGGCTATCACTGTATAACATGCCCATATCAAGCTTCTTTCCCAATTCATCCATAAAACTTTTTAACCAAATCATTTCTTTACTAGCCTCTGTAGCAACAACTTACTCTGCTTCTGTTGTTGAAAGTGCAACAACGGTTTGGATTTTTGAAACCCAACTGACAGCTGTTCCACCTACAGTAAATACATATCCTATAGTGATCTTCCTATTATCTCTGTCACTTGCCATATCTGCATCAACATATCCCTGTAGAGAAATGTTTGAACCACCAAAGCATAATGCTTGATTTGTGGTACCTCTCAAATATCTGAGAATCCATTTCACTGCCATCCAATGCTCTTTTCCTGGATTGTTCATGTACCTACTTACAAATCCCACTGCATGTGCAATATTATGCCTTGTGCAGACCATTGCATACATTAAGCTTCCAACTGCTAATGGAGATGGAACTTTAGACATATAATCCATGTCTTCTTGGATCTTTGGGCACATCTCCTTACTAAGTTTGAAATGGCTAGCAAAAGGTGTACTAAGTGGTTTTGCATTGTGCATATAAAATCTTTTCAACACCTTTTGTATGTACTCATTCTAAGACAATGTTAATTTGTGATTTTTCCTGTCTTTAGTTATTCTCATACCAAGGATTTGTTTTGCAGCTCCCAAATCCTTCATTGCAAATGAATTTGCCAATTTTCTTTTGAGCACATTTATTTCCTGCATGTTAGACCCTGCAATAAGCATGTCATATACATACAATAACAATATAATATAGCTGCAATCATTTTTCTTTTTCAGATAAACACAATGATCAGAGTGACATCTAGTATAACCTTGTTCAGACATACACTTGTCAAATTTTAGATACCACTACCTTGGAGCCTGTTTTAAGCCGTACAAGCTCTTCTTCAACCTGCACACTAGTTTCTCCTTCCCTTTCACTTCATATCCTTGTGGCTGCTGCATATATATCTCTTCCTCCAAATCCCAATGGAGAAAGGTTGTCTTTACATCTGATTGCTCAAGATGCAAATCTTCAACTGCTACTAGACTTAAAATAGTTATGATTGAAATCATTTTAACAACAGGAGAAAATATTTCATCAAAATCAATACCTTTCTTCTATGCAAACCCCTTCACCACAAGTCTAGCTTTGTACCTCTATTTTCCTCCATCTTCTTCCTTCAACCTGTAAGCCCATTTATTCTTCAATGTAGTTTTTCCTGTAGGCAACCTGACTAAGTCCCAAGTCTGGTTATGCATTAAGGAGTCCATATCTTCTTCCATGGCTACCTCCCACTTCTTCATGCTTTCAACCTGCATTGCTTCTTCATAACATTCAAGCTCAACAGAATTAGTCAACAATAAATAATATAATGAAAGAGAGTATCGTTCAGGGGGTCTACTTATCCTAGTAGTTCTTATAACACCACTTTCAGGTGTTTGGGGTGCCTGTTGCTGTTGTGGTGGTTGCTGTTGTTGTGGTTGTTGATTATTATTATTTTCAGGCACCTTTACTTTTTCAGTGATTTCACCAAGAACTGCATATTCCTTGTTTTCTTTTTCCTGTTTCTTTTCGTACAACTGATTCTTATACAAGACCTTTTCATTGAATATTACTTCTCTGCTCCTAATGATTTTGTGATTTCGTAATCATATAAGCAATAACCAAAATCATTAACACCATATCCAATAAAGGTACATTTCTTTGACTTTGCCTCACAACCAAAAGGCTTTAAAAAAGAGTAGTTTACCTTTTTACCTATCCATGCTTCCTCTGGAACACCACCATCCAAGGAACTTGAAGGCCCTCTGTTTATTAGATAAACAATAGTATCTACAACATCTGCCCAAAACTGTAAAGGCAATCCTACATGCAATCTCATGCACCTTGCACGCTCCATGATTGTTCTGTTCATCCTTTCTGACACACCATTTTCTTGTGGTGTTCTTGGAACTGTCTTCTGTCTACGAATTCTATGCTCTGAACAATAGTTATCAAACTCTTTACTGCAATATTCACCTACATTGTCTAATCTAAGACACTTCAATTTCTTTCCTGTCTCAATCTCAACCAAAGCTTTCCATTTCTTGAAAGTATCATATACATCATATTTATTCTTAATACAATAAATCCAAGTTTTTCTAGTTGCATCATCAATAAAAGTAACATAATAACGAGAGCCACCGAGAGATGATACCTGAGCAGGTCCCCATACATCTGTATGCACAAGCTCTAATTTTTCGCTCTTCTTTTCTTTCCCAACTCTGAGAAATTTGACTCTCTTCTGTTATCCATAAATGCAATTCTCACATAAGTCCAAATCAACATTCTTCAAACCTGGCAACAACTTTCTTGAGTGAAGAATCTTCATCCCATTTTCACTCATGTGTCCGAGCCTATGATGCCATAATGTTGCATCTGCTCCTTTGGAAGTTAAAACATTAACAGAGTTAGAAATACCATTGCATAAATACATTGTACCAACCTTTTCGCCTTTTGCTATTACCATAGCTCCTTTGGTGACCTTCCAAGCTTTATCTGTGAAAGTTGTCACACAACCTTCACCACCTAACTGCCCTGTTGAAATCATATTTTTCTTTAGATCTGGAACATGACTTACCTCCTTTAGTAGCCATTGGTTTCCATTATGCTGTTTTACAAGAACCTTACCCATTCCAACAATTTTACAGGGTTTATCATCACCCAAATGGAATTGTCCAAAATATCCATGAACATAGTCATGAAAGTATTTCTTATCAGGTGTGGCATGGAATGAGGCCCCTGAATCTATTACCCAGGAATCAGTAATATTTTCGAAAGAAAGAATCAAAGAATATTGTAACACCTCACTTGTCACATTTTCTTCACGATTGTTTTCTTGTTGTGCATCTCCTTCTTTTCCCTTCCGAGATCTACAGTCTTTCTTTAGTTGTCCTTTCTTTCCGCATTTCTTACACACTATCCCCGATCTGGACTTGGATCTGCCTTTCCTTGATTTACTGTGATATCATGAGCTCTTTCCTCTTTCCATTTTTCTTCCCCTATACTCTACACTCAAATAATTACCCGATGTCTCACCGGAGCTTTTCTGTCGCATTTCCTCACTAAGGATAGCACCGACAACATCATAAAGCTTTAAAGTACTAGATCTAGAAACAGAGTTACTAATGGCCATTACTAAACCATTCCAACTTTCTGGTAATGAGCATAAGAATAACAGAGCTCTAACTTCATCATCAAAGTTTACCCCTACAGAACATAACTGACTTGTAACAGTATTAAAATAATTTAAATGGTTTGCAACAGATCCACCTTCCGACATCTTCATATTAAATAACCATTTCATAAGAAATATCTTCTTTGAGGCCGAGGGTTTTTCATATAGTTTCTCCAACGCCTTAATCAAACCCTCTGTCGTTGTTTCCTTCAAAATGTTGAAAGCAACCGATGCTGTGAGGCACAACCGTACTGTTCTGAGTGCCTTTCTATCGAGAAGGTTCCATTCTTCATCTGTCATACCCATCGACATCTTTGTTTTTCCGCCCAATGGTAGGTATAGATCTTTCTAATACATATAATCTTCCATCTGCATCTTCCATAGCGAGAAGTTTTGGCTGTTAAATTTCTCGACCCTAAACTTACCATCTTCCGCCGTTGCTCCCACTCGAATGAGGAACCCTTCTTTCCTGCGAGTTCATCAGCCAAATAGACCTTTGGCTTTGATACCAGTTGTTAGAAAATTATATATTACGGAGCAATGGAACACATAAAATATTGCGGAAATATAAACACAGAAAATGCATAAAACAAGAGAGACACAGATATACGCGGTTCACCTAGTTTGGGCTACGTCCACCCCCAACATCCAGTCCTTCCTTTCTATTATCTAGCAAAATGAAGAGACACAACCTACAACAGATCCACTGTAATATCCTTTGTTTTCTCTCATAGTCTCATCTCTCTGCTTCTCGCTCGGAGAATACACATATATTACACAGACTCAGTAGAATGCCCTCATACAAAGAGAGGGGTTGCCTTCTAGGGCAAAAAACCATAAACTAAACATAAGTTCTACCATCAGATCATCTGCCTAATGAACGACCCAGATTGACTAGAAATGACTATACTTTTACAATGCAATTTTACATATGTTTTTAGCTTCGGGGGTGCTACCCTTAAACCCCCGCCGGGGGACCGCTGGCCCCCGGACCCCCCAGCCCGAGGGGATTGCCCCCCCGGAACCCTCACAGGGGGGACAAGTCCCCCCCGCATGGAGGGGTGTACAAACTTCTTGGGGTATACATCCGGCTGAAACAAAGACCTCTAAATGATCATGCTCCATACTCAACACTCCCATTTTAAACTTACCCCTCACTTATTTTTAGATGCAACGAGGCACAATCTGCAACACAGTTTGAAAGAAGAATTTTATTAGTGAACGAGTGTAATAATATATAGATTTTTGCTCATTTATATATATATATATATATATATATATATATATATATATATATATATATATAATATATATATATATAGATGTATATATATAGATTATATATATTATATTATAATATAATTTTATTTTATATTCTTACTTTTGATAATTAAGTGAAAATAATTATATTCATAAAGTATTATTAACATATATGAACATGAAAACTCAAGTATATGAAGTGACCTGGGTTGTGTCTCTAGCACTTGATTTTGGTGGAGCATGAGTATCTGGTTTACATTGAAAATGAAGCTTGATGTGTGTAATCCTCTTTGCAATATTATGTAGATGATAACTCTAATTGTGCTAGTATCTCTTAACATCCTCCAACCTAGTAAATATGTTGTACCTCTCAACTTGTTTATCCATCAAGATTCTGCCTAGCACAGTCTTCATCTTCCAATACAAGGTTAATGCTCCAAAATAGTCCCTCATCCCTGGGTGTTTCTTAGGTTAGGAATTAAAGTGGCTACATCTTCCACTGTCTTATAACCTGAGAAGGCTTGACTTTCTTTAACAACCCAAGATTCTAAATTATGAATTTGATTATGGGTATTAGGGGAATCATTCCATGATAGTTGTTGGGTGCAAGAATTGCACTTGAGAAAACTCCTCAACACTTAATTGTCAACCCGAGTGTTTCGTAAACTTAGAGACGAAGCACAGGCAATGCTAGGAATGGTATGAACTTTTCCTATTTCTAATCCTACTTCTTAAAGGAAATGCTTTGCAGAATCAGATAGAAAACAATTGGAAATGTAATTAACACCAAGGCAACTCTAGTGCTAGAATGTAAAAGACAATTTGCAAGTAAATCAAGTAAACAAATTCCACACAATAGAAACAATCTTAAATGCTGGAATGAAATGCTATGTTCATCTTCAGATGGATGGTAAGCAGTCTGACAACTGGGCCCTTGCATAATTTTGCCTTCCTTCTGATCTTTCTCCCACACAAACAACCTATCCTTGCATGGTTGCAATCTGCTTGCACTAGTGCAGGTACAATATTTTTGTGTAAGAATATATTCAGTCTTCCTTACTGAAGACTTATGTTTGAGTGAAGGTGCTCTAAGCCTCAGAGCTTGGAGCACTCTGTTCCTGTGTCAAGAGACTTGCTCTTGCACCAAAGCAAAGTCCCCTTTACTCATTTTCAGTATTACTTTCGGAAGCTGAAAGACGTGCTCAAAAGGAATTGCAATTGTAAATGAAATTCTGAAGTAAACTAGCTGCGAAAAAAAATGCTTCAACTCATTAAACTTCGTAAGGGAAATAAACTTCATGAAATAAAAACACTTACAAAAGAATCAATCAATAGCCTAAGTACTTTGCATGTGTCAATCAATTTTGGTACTTCACACACAATAATGACATTCTTTGCAAGTATAATATGGTGGTTTAATATAACTGCTTCCAGATCTTTTAGAAATGAACTTTTAATACCAAAAATAGTTACTTGATTAATCGATCCATTCACTTGTGAAATAATGGGAAATAAGATGCAGATAAGTGATTCACTGTTTGCTGCAACGAATGTCTACGCCAAGGTGCAAAAAACATCATGCAATGGTGTAGGAAAGAGTTCCTTGCACACTCTGCTTCGAAAATGAATTAAGATAGAAAACAAGAGTAAAATAAATGCGTGAAAGATATCTTATAAAGAAAAATAAACACAACTACTCTACAAACCAAAAATCCGTTCCACACATAGGCTACAGAAGATAATTTAATCTAGAACTTAAAGATTAGCGATTAAACTATTACATCACACAACTGTAAAGAAATAACCACATCGTCTCACCAAATAACGAAAGCGAGAGGGGTCAACGAGCTGGGTTGGTTGGGCCTTGGCCAACCGGCTCATTCCCCTTCTATGGAATAAAAGAGATTAGCACTTCAAATAATACATCAAAGACAAAATTAAACACTGCGTGTGCAAACCATAGTGATTCTCTTATATTTACTTGATTCAACAAATTACATTACAGAGTAGTCCAGCCCCTGAGCGAGGCGATAACCAGATTACATAAACCAAAATAATAATCGATGGTTCGCTAGCTTCCTATCTACGATCTACATCATATATATCCTTCAACTCTAGGCTATTTACACTACTTACAGATAATTCTTGTTCAAGCCTCTCGGCCAAACAGACTTAGAAAACTGAATTACAAACTTGGCCAATGGTTATAACACACACGAGCTTCGCTGGGCCGTAATCTATCTTTGGAGAAAAATCCCTGGATGCATGTCACCTGCTTCAGTTCATCAGCAGTTAGACTCGGAGTTGAAGATCGAGATTCGTTCCCGTCGAAGATAGCTCTCAGAAATTTTTGGCAGTGGCGGTCCAGGAATCTCCCTGCACTAGTCAACTCATACATTATTAACACTATGTTCCATGATTACTTCCAGGAAATCAATATGAGGTGCAAGAAATATGTAAATAATGCGAAATCTATATAAAAAGATTAATAAAGTGTTGTAACAAATCTTCATATAAACTATGAGCATGTGCAAGAAAATGGCAACCATCTTGTACTAGTGCAAGAAAGAAGGGTCTTATATTAAGGTAAAACAGAGGTTGTTATTGATGGAAATGGGGTAAAAAATAGGGCAATTTAGGATATCAACATTCTCCCATCCCTAAGTTGTTGTTTGTCCTCACACAACGTTTTACCTGTGCAAAAAACTTTCAAAAAATGAGTGGCCACTACTCAGTTCTGCACTTCAATGTTTATTCTTGTCTTTACTATCTTTGGCTTCTTGTCTCGGGCTTTTCGCAGCTGCATAGTTACCTTATTTAGGCGTCTATATCATCTAGAAGCCTAGTATTTCCACACCTTTACCTGTTGCTTCTATTTTTTACTTTTGCCAGTAATTCCACCTCACTCTATTTATGCCAACTCTACTCTTTCATGACCTGGTTTAAAACTTCCAGGTCATGGAATTGTTGCTCCAAGTCCACTATTCTGGTATTAAGGAAGAGAGTGGACGGTGTTGTATTGAGATCTTTAGGTGTGAACGCCTTTTCTGTCATGGACTAAACATCAAGGTCAAGACTGTCAAAAGTCTGCCTTAAGACATCACTGAGGGTTTTTATGCTTAGGGTTTTCCTGTCAATGATGGTTTAGATACCCTCACTAATCTTTGTGCCAGGGGTTTCAGTACCCTGTGCACCTAGTTCCTCCGAGCTCTTAACAATTTGCTCTCCCAGTTTCTTAGGGAATTCCACACCTTATCCTTCCAAATCAATAGGGGTTTCGATTCCCCGTTCTTCTACCACCATAGGGACTTCAGTACCATGTCCTTTGAACATCGTAGGGTCTTCAATGCCCTTATCTTCAGAAATCACAAGGTCTTCAGTACCCTAATATTCACAACCCGTAGAGTCTTCAATGCCTTGACCTTCAAAAATCCCAGGGTTTTCAATGACCTGGTCCTCAAAAAAATTAAGGGTCTCCACATTCAGTTCACTAAAATGTCAGGAGCCTCTTCATGTTGTTCCTCTTCATCCTCCTCTACTTGGACTTCGTCGGTGTTTGGTGTCGACATTGTTTTCCTACTCCTTAGCCTGTTGACAAACGTTTACAATAGCACATCATCTTCTGCATCCTCCTCATCCTCCACAGTGTGTGCCACTGTGTCTGCGAGAACTGAGAGATTATGAACTATGGGGGAGACTTGGTGTGAGTCGTCGATTACAATTGGAGAACCTGACTAGTTTTTCCCTTGGTCGAAAACTTTCCTCCTCGCTGAGGTCCTAATTTTCCTTTTCTTTGTTGTAGGTGGAGTGTTTTCAATGACCCTCTTCTTTGCTTGCATTGATGAGCCTTTACTTCATCACTTGGCAGGAGACAATGTCTCCTTTCTATTTTTACTCGCACTTGCACTAGCAGGTTCTTCTTAACCCCATGCTCAGAATTCTTTCAAAAATACCTCCCATGCTATTCCCTTTTTATCTAACTTCTTCTTGACTAGCATTAGAATAAGTCCATGATGGCAGAGTTTGGTTTCAACCTGGCTTGCACTTCCGCTCTACACATTTTTTGCCATGTTTTTGAGGCTCCTGAGCAAGAAGTGAGGGAAATTAATCAATTTCCCCGCCTTGAAATGTGATAGCAATCGAAGGTGGTATGTGAATTCCAAGGTATAGTGTCCTTCGCCTATGACAAACTTCTGTAATACAAACAATGAATCTTGCCATTTCCCGACCATGGTGGTCTATGGTAGTCCCTTTTTCCAATCGAATGCAATCTTCTTTTCAACCGCGAATTGCTGCCAATGCTTCTTTGTCAACTACTCTTTCTTAAACCAGTGCTCACCTGTAAGTGGTAGGCCTATGGCTTGCGAAATGAACTCTTTAGTGATTTCAAATTTTAAGGACCCAACCCTAACTCGGCCTTACTTGAACATTCTTGCAAACTCTAGCACTACACCCATGTTGAATCCGTCAAATTTTTAGAGAAATGGCACGAACCCAGATTCTTGCAAAAGTGAAAGACTGTTCCTGTATTCGACGGTTTTTTCAATCATCTGTAGCGATAGTGGTTCACTCCTCACGAGTGCCATTTCGAACCTCTTCCACTTCACTGATCACACCCTTGAAAGAATTTCAGGGTAACTCTAACATTCACCAAGAATTCTATGTTGGAGATTCCTCACCTTCCGTCTTTGTAGACCTACTTACTTGGCTATGATGGAACAGTCCCTTCCACTTCGGGTGTAGATTCCTGTCAGTTCATTATAGGTGAATCGTGATGATTGGATGCAGTGGCGGTATAAGTGACAGTGATGCAATGGCTAGAATGATCGGATCACAAGTAGGTTAATGATGGTCGGGTAGTGCAGAATGATTGCAAAGAGGGTGAGTGCAGGTTATCGGACAAAGTACCCTTCCGCAGTCAGCATCATAATTCAATCAGACTTATTTTCAACATTTATAAAGAAAAATTAGATTACAGTCTTACACATCTTGCACTTTAAATATTTGTCCCTAGATTAGTAATTAATGAAACAAAGCATCAATTAAAACATGGAATGAGTTATCATATCAACACATGTACAAAAAATACAGGCCCATAAATCTTTGATAAACCATTTCACGACTATGTAAATTGCTTCCACAATCAATTGTATTTATGTACCAGACCTACTTGCATTAGATATTTTTACCAAATAGAAATTCTGATAGGACATACTTCTATAGCTGTACTTTTAAAAAAAATTGCCTCATTATACAAGAAAAATCTATTCGTCATCCTTTGGTGCTTCTTGACATGCCTTCTAAATGATTGCATCAAATTCTCCAATCAACTTATGAGGGAATAAAGAAGTGGGAAAGGTGTAAAAAACATTACAGCAATGGATTTATGGGAAGGAATATCACAACAAGGATTTCAGAACAATATCAACAAAGGGGGATAAATGAAACGGGATGTGGGAAAAAATTCAAGGGAAAAGAGGGATTTTATGAATCGGGTAAGGCTAGTTTCTTGGAAGAAAGAGGAAGGTAATTCATTAGGGAATTTAGAAAATAACTAGTGGGAAATTTTGAAATGGGAAATAGAAGAATATTTTTACCTTGAAATCTGCCTACACTAGTGCAGGAAAAATAACTACAGTGGGAAGTAAGCGTTTACTTGGATAAAAATGTCCATGCTAGTTACCCCAAGCTTGGGTAAGTGCTCGGTTTCATGAACCTGCTTCTTCTTGGTGGTAGCCAACATATCTAAAAATCAAGTAACATTCCCCTTTTATGAAAATTTTGATCTTCATACCAGCATGTTGTTTTTCAGGTTGATCCTTTTGCAATTATGTCAGTCAACTTATTTTCACAATTACAGGAAAAAAAATTATTTTTATACTTTTTTTTGTCATCTTTTCCTTTTTATTTTTCTTTAATTATTATTATTATTATTTTTTTAAATAAGAACAAGAAGGAATCAATTCTTCAATAGGTCGGTGATATCACCTACTAACTCCTTTTCAAATGGCTGTTGAACTTGCTACATAAAATATCCTTTAGTAAGGAGCTAAAAATATACCTTCAATCTATGCTCGTTTTTCAGGAACACAGAATTTTGTCCATCAATAGTTTTGATTTCTACCACTCCATTTTTCGAACACTTTGACCACCTCATAAGGTCCCATCCAGTGTGTATGGAATTTTCCTTTAAAATGTTTGAATCTTGAATTGTAAAGGAGCACCCAATCACCTAGTTGGAATTTCTTTTTCTGAATAGACTTGTCATGCCACTTCTTGCGCTGTTGTTGAACCAAGATATTCTGTTGAATAGCATCCCTTCAAATTTCATCTAACTTGTTCAATTACAGAAGGTGCTGCTACGGTGCCTCAGAGAGATCTAGCTTCAATTGGACTGCAGTCCTGAAAGTCTTGATCTGGAATCTGGAATTCTATTGGCAAGAGGACTTGTTTCCCATACACCAACTCATATGGTGTGTGTCTCATGATGTTTCTCCAAGTGGTCCGATAGGCCCACAACGCTTCTAGTAATTTGTTAGCCCAATCCTTTTTGTTCATATTTACTGTCTTTATGAGGATAGACTCAATCACCTTATTTGTGGATTCTACCTGGCCATTTGCTTACGGGTGATATGGTGTGGATTTCCTGTGCCAAATTTTGTACTGCTCCATTACACCCTGTATCAGATTAGAAATAAACTGCCATCCATTGTCAGAAATAATTTATCTAGGTACAACAAATCTAGTAAATATTTCAGTAAAAAGAAAATCAACAACAACTCTTTCAGTAGCAAAAGAAACAACTTTAGCTTCTACCCATTTTGTAACAAAATCTGTAAAACCAAGATATTCGTTTTATTTGATGATGAGGGATTTATTGGTCCTACGAAATCAATAGCCCATTTTTAAAAAGGCTCAATCATAACTTGAGGACATAAAGGCATCTCATTGTTTTGGTTAGGCTAGCTAATTCGCCGACAACGATCACACCGTTTGACATATTTTTTGGCATCCTTGAATAAGGAAGGCCAAAATAGCCAGCTTGTAACACTTTGTATGGAGTTCACTTATCGGAGAAGTGACCTCCACACGATTCATCGTGGGGAAATTTTAAGATATCAAACACCTCTTCCTCTCTTACACATCTATAGATAATGAGATCTGCTCCAGTGTAAAAGAGGTCTCCTTGGATCTAGGAATATGCATAACTTTTCTGAATGATATTCCACTTTTCACGAGTGGATAAGTGAGGTGGTTATTTTCCAGTGACTAAATAGTTAGCTATGTCAGCAAACCATGGAGATTTTGTTGACACCGCAAAAAGATGTTCCTCAGGAAAATCATCATTAATAAGAATTGCTTCACCAGGATTATTTAATTTTGAAAGATAATCTACTACTACATTTGATTTCCCTGGTCTATCAACAATAGTAATATTAAATTCCTATAATAATAGCAACCAGCTAGTTACCCTACCACTAGTTAATGGTTTATTCATCAAATATCTTATAGCAGAATGATCAATATGTACAAAAACTTCATGTCCTATAATATAATGTCTAAATTTATTAATATAAAAAAATTACAGCTAAAAACTCTTTCTCAGTAACAGTATAATTGAGTTCAGTGGGTGACAAGCTTTTACTAATGAAATAAATAGCATAAGATTGTTTGTCTTCTTCCTATCCTAAAGTTGTGCCAATAGCTGTATCTAAGGCATCAGAGGAAATATGGAATGGCAAAGACCAGTTTGGTCCTCTCAAAACTGGTGCCTGAACTAATTTTACCTTCAATTTCTCAAAGGACTATTGGCAAGTTGTAGACCAAGAAAACTCACTATATTTAGCCAAAAGTTGGAAGAGGCGGGTAGCTATCCTTGAGAAATTCTCAATGAATCTCCTATAATAGCCCGCATGTCCTAGAAAACCTCTCACTTCCCTTTGAGTTTTGGGTATAGGAAGACTCGAAATGACTTCTATCTTTGCAGGGTTAACCTGGATACCTTTGTCGGAAATAAGATGGCCAAGAACTACTCCCGCCTTACACATTAATCTACATTTCTTGTCGCTCAAGGCGAGATGAGCTTCTTGGCAGCGAAGAAGCACTTTTTCTAGATTCTTGAGGGATTCCTAAAATGAATCACGAAACACAGAGAAATCATCCATATAGATGTCTACGCATTCAAGGTCAGCAAAAATAGCCAAGACTACCCTTTGAAAGGTAGTCGGGGCATTACATAGCCCAAAGGGAAGCACTTGATAAGAAAATGTACCCCATGGACATGTAAAAGTGGTTTTGTCTTGATCCTCGGGTGCTATCTGTATTTGGTTATATCCGCTAAGGCCATCTAGAAAAGAAAAGTACTTCTTACCAACAGGGGTATCGAGTACCTGATCGATGAAAGGAAGGGGGAAGTAATCTTTGAGAGTGGCTTTATTTAATTCTCTGTAATCAATGCAAATACGCCATCTCTCGTCTTTCTTCAGTACTAACACTAATGGAGAGAGCCATTGGCTATCATAAATGGGATAGATAAAATTAACATCTAAGAGTTTTTGTAGTTCTTCCTTTACAACATCTCTTAGAGCTGGGTTCATCCACCTTTGGGGTTGTCGGACAGGTCAAGCTACATCCTAAATATAGATATGGTGTATACAAGTTTTAGGAGGGATTCCTTTCATATCTTCATAACCCCATGCAAAGGCGTCAAGATGGTTTCGCAACAAATTCACAAGATGCTCTCGTTGAGAAGGGTCCAAGTCTAAACTGATATACAAGGATTTATCTGGACTAATCTCAACAAGAGTAGTGTCAGGCTCAAGAGTACACAAAGGTGTCACTAGAGATGGGGATGATGGAGGTAGAGAGTCATATCCTTCCTGAAAATCTAGACTAAAAATATGAGTCAATGACTCAAAATTAGGCATGGTGTCTAGATTATTTAGGAAGTCTTGAATCTTACCCTCCTGTGAGGACTCATCATTCTGAGTATCAAAGAAACAGGATGGGTCTCCTCATCACTACTGTAGTCTAACCATAAAGTGTCTTGGAACTCTTGAATAGATCTAGCAGGTGGATATAGGGTGACTTTCTTTCTAGAATCTCCATGGGAAATATACATATCACCATAATGATATCCAATATAAGCATCAGCCGTAGCAAGTTATGGTCATCCCAAGATCAAGGGATGCCCTCCCATAGGATTCTTTGGCTGAAGCAGAAATAAATTTGCAGGATATTCCCAAGAATCTAAGGAAATGACCACATCATCCAATACTCCTTTTGGCTTGATTTTAGATCTACTTGCCAATTCAAGCACAATGGGAGTAGGACGAATATGGACCAATCCAAGTTGATCCATGGTTTGCTTGGTAATAACATTAATGGATGCCCCTAGGTCTATAAGTACATTAGAGACAAGGACATCACTTGTTTGAACAGAGACAACAGGTTTTCTGGGGTCGGTCTATTTTTCCATGTTCATACATGTCGTCATCAACTCTGCTGCTCTACCAACAAATTGAATGGTTTGGGGTTCCAATTTTCTCCTTCCTGGCTTCTTGAGGTAGAGTTCCCTAATGATTTTTGTATAGATGGGGATACCTTTGATAGCTTGGAGCAAGGGTACCTTTATGAAAAGGTTCCTAAGCTCAGAAGCCAGGCTAGACTCAGGAATGGGGCCTTTCTTCTCCACAACTAACCTCTTTGAATAGGAGGGTCAGTTGGAGGAAGATGACAAGGGCTTAGAATGTACAAGGATAAGATGAATGGTGTCATCTTTCCCAGAATGGTCAGGAGTTTCCTCCTCTCCTTTCTCATTCACCATGGGTTGCTTTTGATTTTATGAGGTTACTACTTTCCTTAATCTCAATTGAAAATCACTGACTCCAACTAGCATGGTCTGAAATCTGAATGAAGAAAGTGGGGTCATAGAATGGATCATTTGTACCGCTTTATTATTGGGGTTGGGTAAAGGTTGAGCAAGCAGCTGAGAAGGTCGAAATGGTGGAGGTAAAGGTAATGGTGACATAGGTTGACTCAGCTGAGGTAATGATGGTTGAGACTCTGGGCAAGGTGCATATGTAGGAGGATATGATTGTATCGGTGCATGATAGGAATTATGTGAATGATGTGAATGGTTTGGCCCTCTCCATCCTTGTTGGCAAGATTGGGAGGATTGTCCATATTGATATTGATTCCCATGTTGCCAATGCTGAGAGTGACCAGTGTTAGGATAAGAATATGAGTGTGCATTATAACCAAAAAAATGTGGTGGAGGTTCAAGAACCATACCTACACTTACCTGAGGCCAATTTATTCGTGCTCCCATTGTATGCAATGATTCAGCTTCAGGTTGTCCCCCTTCAAATATAGCTTTCAGCCCAGGTAGGGAGGGACATTTTTCTGTAGCACGGTTATCTGCACAAATTTCACATTTATTAGTTTCTTTAATATCTAGAGGACATTCTCTTAGAGGATGATTTCTTCTACATTTTGAACAGAAAATAGACAATGTTTCTTGCTCTTCTACAAGTTTTTGTTGAAACTTCAAAGAGTCTATTTGTTTACTAATAGTATTCATTATTTCAATTTTCATATTGTCTATTCTATTTTCTAATCCAATAATCATAGAATCAATAGATTCAATTTTCCTATTTTTATTCTGAATTCCTTTATTGGATCTATATTGGTTCCTTGAGAATTTCCTGCACAAGTCATAGATCTAATCAAAAGTTTTTTGAGCAATATCCCCTTTTCCTAATAGATTTAGATTATTCCTAGAATCATCATTAAGCCCATGTAAGAACAAGGTTCTAATAGTACTTAGATCAAATTTGTGCTTTGACCTTTGGAGGATGTACATGAATCTCTCTAATTAGTCCTCTAGCATTTCATCATCACTTTGCAAAATAGTAAAGATTTCATCTTGGATATCTCTAGTTTTACAATATTGCTGATATTTTTATAAAAACACTTTCTTCATTTTCTCCCAAGAATTTATAGTGTTTCCCCCTAGTGCCATGAACCAATGCAGCACTGCATCCTTGAGAGTTGCAGGAAATAACTTTAACTTCTGGGCATCAGATAAGTAATCATAACTTCTACACAAAATATCAAACTCAAATAAGAAGGAGTTTGGATCTTCATGTACCTTACCACAGAAATGAAGAAGAACTGATGGTGAAATATTTTTCGTTTGTGCTTGTATATTAGGATTCACAATAGGGAATCCGAAAGTAGATTGTTCCTCATTTACCTGATTTTCACCACTTCCTTCTGCGTGGTCTTCCATATCTACCATTGTTGTTATTCCACGTGAACCGCTCTTAACAGGCTAAGAAGGCCAACTATGGATTCCAACAGTCCCCTTCTTCCCCTTTATGGGTTGTCTCACACTTGAACTACTGCTACCAGAGCCTAGGTGGACTTTTCCACGTAATGAGTCTGAGTTTGTTTGGATTTTCTGCCTGCAAAAGAAGGCCCAATATGAGTTTTGGTTTCATATTTGTCAATGATTCTTTGGCCCCTAGTGCACTTCGAACCCCTACCCCTTTTAGGCATTCATTTCAGAAAAATGACAAACGAAATTCAAAATAAAAACTGCAAGTTTTAGAAATAAATCAACACCATAAATTCCTTCAAACAATAGAAGCACATTGTGGGAAAAAATGATAGCAGACTTACCCCTGTTGCAAAAACTAGAAAATATTTACCAATTCAAATCGCCTCCCCGACAACGACGCTAAAATGTTGGGTGCAGGAATTGCGCTTGAGTAAACTCCTCAATACTTAATTGTCAACCTGAGGGTTTCGTAAACTTAGAGACGAAGCACAGGCAATGCCAGAAATGGTATGAAATTTTCCTATTTCTAATCCTACTTCTTAAATAAAATTCTTTGTAGAATCAGATAGAAAACAATTGGAAAGGAAATTAACACCAAGGCAACTCTAGTGCTAGAATGCAAAAGACAATTTGCAAGTAAATCAAGTAAAGAAATTCCACACAACAGAAACAATCTTAAATGTTGGAATGAAATGCTATGTTCATCTTTAGATGGATGGTAAACAGTCTAACTAGTGGGCCCTTGTAGAATTTTGCCTTCCTTCTGATCTTTCTCCCACACAAACAACCTATCCTTGCACGGTTACAATCTGCGTGCACTAGTGCATGTACAGTGTTTATGTGTAAGAGTATATTCAATCTTCCTTACTAAAGACTTATATCTGAGTGAAGGCGCTCTAAGCCTCAAGGCATGGAGCAATCTATTCATGTGTCAAGAGACTTGCTCTTGCACCGAAGTCGTGTCCCATTTACTCAGTTTCCGTATTATTTTCGAAAGCTGAAAGACGTGCTGAAAAGGAATTGCAACTGTAAATGAAATTCTGAAACTAGTTACAAAAAAGAAAATGCTTCAGCTCATTAAACTTCGTAAGGGAAATAAACTTCATGAGATAAAAAACACTTACAAAAGAATCAATCAATAACCTAAGTACTTTGCATGTGTCAACCAGTTTTGGTACTTCACCCACAATAATGACATTCTTTGCAAGTATAATATGGTGGTTTAATATAACCGCTTCGAGATCTTTTAGAGATGAACTTTTAATACCAAAATTAGTTACTTGATTAATCAATCCATTCACTTGCAAAATAATGGGAAATAAAATGTAGGTAAGTGATTCATTGTTTGCTGCACCGAATGACTATGCCAAGGTGCAAGCAACAACATGCACTGGTGCAGGAAAGAGTTTCTTGCACAGTCCGCTTCGAAAATGAATTAAGAGAGAAAACAAGAGTAAAGTAAATGCGTTAAAGATATCTTATAAACAAAAGTAAACACAACTACTCTACAAACCACGAATTTGTTCCACACATAGGCTACAGAAGGTAATTTAATTATTACATCACATAGTTGCAAAGAAATAACCACACTGTCTCTCCAAATAATGAAAACGAGAGGGGTCAACGAGCTGGGTTGGCCAGGACCTGGCCAACCAGCTCGTTCCCCTTCTAAGGAACAAAAGCGAACAACTCTTCAAATAATACATCAAAGACAAAATTAAACACTGTGTGTGAAAACCATAGTGATTCTCTTGTATTTACTTGATTCGGCAAATTACTTTACAGAGCAGTCCAGCCCAAGAGCGAGGTAATAACTAGATTATGTAAACCAAAATAATAACTGATGGTTTGCTAGCTTCCTATCTACGATCTACATCATATATATCCTTCGGCTCTAGGTCTTTTACACTAATTACAAATAATTCTTGTTCACACCTCTTGGCCGAACAAAATTAGAAAATCGAATTACAAACTTGGCCAATGGTTATAACACACACGAGCTTCACTGGGCCGTAATCTATCTTTGGAGAAAAATCCCTGGATGCATGCCACCTGCTTCAGTTCATTAGCAGTTAGACTCAAAGTCGAAGATCGAGATTCGTCCTTGTGGAAGACAGCTCTCAGAAATATTGGACAGTGGCAGTGCAAGAATCTTCCTGCACTACTCAAATCATACATTATTAACTCTACGTTCCATGATTACTTCTAGGAAATCAATATGAGTTGCAAGAAATATGAAAATAATGTGAAATATATATAAAAAGATTAATAAAGTGTTGTAACAAATCTTAATATAAACTATGAGCATGTGCAGGAAAAGGGTAACCATCTTGTACTAGTGCAGGAAAGAAGGGTCTTATATTAAGGTAAAACAGAGGTTGATATTGACAGAAATGTGGTAAAAAATACGGCAATTTAGGATACCAACAATAGCTCTCAACAACCTCCCGCTATTGAGCTCTATTACACCCTTAGGGGCCACAACCCCCTCCTGTGTGCATGTTGCACATCCTCTCATGCTCCATCTTCCACTGATAACAATGAGCATTTGTATTAATACTCATAGAACTTAACCCCAAGGCAAAGGGTACACAACTACTAACCTTAGTAAATATTGCAGCAATGATGATAGAATTTCCCACAGACAACCAGCGCAGGTTGTAGAGAGAATAAAATCATAATAAGAGGAGACTGTACCTACCCATAGAGAATTCTCGAATGAGGCCGACTATAAACAACAACTTAAGGATGACATCCAAGGTTAGACCACATAGACATTGACCTCCATATATTTACAGACCCCATATATCAGAAAAAATGTGAAACTCTAGAGAGTTTCGGGTTCACTAGATGCCTTCTTGAAGCATCACCATCAAATGCATAGGCACAGGAAATTGGCCCAAACATGAATTCATAGTTGAGATCCCACAAACTAATCAAACCATTGCAATAATTCCACTATATATTTTGCAAATATTTTTTTCTTCAATGACATACCATATACAATTTAGAGACTTTTGTGAAGCTTAAAAAAACCTAGTAAGGTTGGAAGGGTACCCTTTCAATACAGGTCCATATAGGTGCCCTGCTCGAAGAAGAGATCTCTACATCCATAATCACTAGCTCAACTAAAGTGAAAAGCCCTTTTCAACAACCTGTATCTATATTTTCCTTTGTTCACTCCAACAACTTTCCCTGATTAGTTTTCCATGCCAAACATAAGCTAGTAACCCCAGCACCTCTTACAACAAATACCATCAAAGCTTTCGCTCTATACTAGGTTCGAAAATTATTTTGCTAATGTCTTTGCAATATACCTCTTTGAATTCAGAGTGGGTGTGAGGATGTGGTCGACAAATACCAACAAAGAAACAATTGTGAAATTTAATATATTCCCTTACAACTGACAGACAACTATGCAGTCAACTTCCTCTAGCTTTCTTCCAGGCCATCCTTAAGTCGATTGTAGATTCCCCAAATATTTGGGAATCTGACGGACATGGGCACGATCAATTTTTTTATCGTGCCCATGTCCGTCAGATTCCCGAATATTCAAGGAATTTGCAATCGACTTAAGCTCATCATTTCTTCCTTGTTGTGGATCTAATGTCACAATGTGGTTTATTGACACCTATATTTTGTGAAAGCTCCACGCCTCTGGAATTCACTAGTAGTTCTGCCAACAACATTATGCTTAGAAGATACTTTTATTTGATCGAGTCCCACTAGCCTATTTTTGTTATATTAATTTGTTATACTAATATGGCAGATAACCCGCGAGTGCACCCAACTACTGAAGACATAGAGGAAAATGTAGGGAAATATGAAAACGAGAATTCAAGCTCTTTGTTGGTGCCCAGGTCCAATTACTATAGAGAAGTCGAAAGTGAGCGTGGTGTTGTGAGGGTTGCCATTCGAGATCAAGCCATTGTGGGTTTTATTGCATGACTTCGATCGGATTGAATTCATGGTTAGAGGGGCAATTATAGGGCTACATTGTTTTCAAATTTCATCACATTGATGCTCCGACTGTGTAGCTATATTTTTGGATATACAATTTTTTTTCATACATAGTAGATTACATTAATGGTCGTGCTGATAGCGACCATTGTTGATTGTTGATATGAATACATTGCTCTATTTATTGAACATTAATTGATTCCTTATTCCATATATTGTTCCGATGAATGTAAAATCATTGTCTTGCACAATTGGTTGAAAATGAAAATAAAATGTTCTTACTATTTAGATTTAGATTTTGTATATGTAGATGTAAATTTCATTCGATTATGAATTCTTGGAATATCTTATGAAATATATTGACTCTATTTTTCACAATTTAAAGAACTATCTTTATGAATGAATGTTGTAACTTATTAGTCAATAAGGTGAAGTCCTTGTCATGAGAAGAAGGGTCTAGAGTCTCTCAGTTGACTATGTAAAGCACTTATGGTTTGGTGGCACGAAAAGGTTGAAAATCTAAAGAAACTTAATAACAAGTGGACTTAGGCCATCAAATTCTAGTTTGAGTGAGTAAAATAGAGTTATCTTATTGAATTTACAATGGAGTGTAGTGAATCTTTTAGCATTGTTGAATAAAAATTTGACACTAGTTCTTGAGGAAGGCTCTTGGCATAAATTCCATTGCGAATTAAAACGTTGGTTGTGGAGAAAGGTTTAATGAGGATGGAAATTAAAAAAATGGAATTCATAATCTCTACATAAATGGGAGTACGAAGACCAAGGGGAAGAGATGAGCTAGGATTAGAAAGAAGCCAAAAGGAAATATCCATAAGAGTAGATCCATAGAAGGGAAGAGAGAGCTATGAGAAGAGACAAAATTAGGTATTTGATTAGGGAGGGAAAGAGGGAAAAGATAAAGAGAGGAAGAATAAATAGAGTGAATCCAAGGGAGGAAGGCACTAGCTTGATGAGGCTTAGAAGTCTGAGAGCTAAGAAGATAGCACTAGAAGAGGAGTGTTAGATGGAAGCATTGCAAGGATAATGTAGGAATGGAGCATTGAGGAGTTCGTGTGAGACAATATTAGAGAGGTAGAATAAAGTCCTTTAAATATAAATAATTCAAGGAAGGTTAAAGGAGAGGTAAATGGAGATAAGAGGAATATTTGGGGACATATAGTCAGGGATCCTAATGGTGAGTGAGAAAGGTGACAAAATTTGATGACAAGGAAGAAGAGGAGAGAAATGATGATAGAATAAAAAGCAATGTAAGAGATTATAGTTTTATACTTGCATTTTCCACAATAGGTATTACAAGGAAGTTATTAGATTTCTGAGGCTAAAATTACATAATTGAGTGATTTATCATATTATTTTATAATGAAGCATTTATTTTGTCACAATTTCATAATTTATGAAATAAGAATTATTTCATAATTGAAAAAATCATAATAGAGAGGAAAGTTCATAACTTGTTGCGTGTGACTTGTAATTGATTAGTTTACATACCATCAAGATCATCTATGAATTGCGATTGCTTGGTTCACATGTAATAAATTATATCCATGAATTGTATCCACCTATTTCAAATGTTATCAAACCTACATCCAAGATCTTCTAAATTCCTATAAAAAGAGACAAAACTAAAGGATATGGGGACCTAGAATTTGAGAGTGGGAATGTCAGTGGAATAGATTTAAACGTTAAGAAATGTCTCTTTAGGGGAAATGAAAAAGGAGGAAATTAAACCAATACTCAAGGTATAATATGATTTGTGTTATGTTATTCTCTTATTTATAATATAAACCAAAATGGTTCCCCCCTCCATTATCTCGTGTATTTAGTTTTACATGCACGCCTTTGGTAGATATGATCTTTCTTTGACTAGATCATGTTAGATCTATAAGTCGTTGGCATTCCTAATGCCCAAATTATTTTGAAACTATGTGTTTCCTCTATTTTGTGTAGGTAAGGAGGTAGTGGGAGATAGAGCTGGGATCTCTAAAGTTGCATCAATTGGATCATGAATGGGAAACCATATGAATTAAGGTGCACATTATAATCTCTCTCCTTAGGCATGGTTAAGTATTAATAATAATATATCTAGTAGTGAAATATTTAGTGGACTTCTATCCTATATATCTGCAATCTTATTTGACCATATAGAGGTTCTTCTTGTTTATAGGAGGAATTCTCTACAACATAATTGGTGACTCCACTAGGGAATAATTTTGCTTTCTTCCTTGGTTTTTATGAATTTTTTATTTAAAAGATGGGAAGAATTTAAAATAAATAACTACATATATAAATTCTCCTCAAAATTGTAGCATAGTTAAAAATATATAAAACAATGTCCAAATCGTAGTCTAGAAAGTGAAGTTATTGCCAATTCAAAATCAAGTATTTTTCTAATTCTCCAAAATGACTAAGTGAATTGTTTGGCTAATATCTTTTGACATGAACCATGATTGTCACTATAATAAAACCATTATATAAACAATCTCCTAATATTTCTTTTACTATATTATATGACATTTCTATGAAGTATAGAGCTTTCTAACACCCCTAAAATGTCCACTCTCAAAATTAGAGAATTTCGTGATCATTTTGGGTGTTTTTTCAAGTACATTAATTGACATGTGATTAATGACAATTAACAACATCTTATAACCCATTTCTCTATTATTTATTTTAATTTGTATTTTCCTTTTCATTTTGAATTCATTATCCCTTTAGTGAAAGAATAAAATATTGTATTTCATAATAAATAAGAGTTGAGTTTCTTAGTGTATCTTGAGAAATTTCATTGGAAGAGGTTGTATGTATTTGTGATATCATATCTTCGCGGTTTAAAAATCCATATTAAGAGATTATGAGGACTCTCAAGTTTTCTATTGTTGAAAAGGAAATATTTCTTCCCAAGCTTTAAATAGCATTCATCAAACAAGATGTATATATTGCATGTCATTCTCTTACTTATATTTTGAATAGAGAACAATATTTAAACATTGTACATTTTCCTTATGTATCCCTTGATTAACAACTATAGAATAAATGCTTAATCAAAATGAACTAAACATTATTACAATTATAGAAGAACAACATTAGCTAGGATTTAGAACATTAGAATGGGAATAGAGAGTAAACTCTCCAAGACCACAAAAACTTGAACTAGAAGTCACTGAAGAGTGCAAAATCCACTAGTCACATATCACACTTTCTAGAAATCTCCTCTAACACAAGATTCAATCACAAGGTCACATTAGAGGCACGTGTAGTGACACTCCCACTAAATTTTTTTTCTAGTGTATGTTGGGTTGCTACATGTACAAAGATCTCTTGGGGGCACAGTTTATGCCAACAATCCCTTGGTGATAATTTGAGCTTAGTTTCCCTACCCTTGCATGTGGTCTTGATCGACAACTATACCCCTGATCAGTTTATTTTGACGTGGTATTACTAGTGGAAATTATTTAGGGAATGTTTCCGAAGTGTTTATAGGTGGGCAGTACATGTGGTACTTGAGATAGGCATTACATCACCATATCAATATTCTTGGGGTGCACCACCATGCTACTTGTGTGGGAACTTGTTTCAAAAAATGTTGGTGTTAGGAGGTTAGCATATTTTTTTCTCATACCTTTGTTGGTTGGACTTGGGCCACCCCAAGCTAACTTCTAGAAGGACTCTTTTATCCACTCGCTTGATATGTATATTATATTTACTAGGGGTGTGTTTTGTCGTTTGAGTCTAATTTTCCATAGGGAATATTATTCAAACTTTTATTATTTCTTAAAGTTGAGAAAAATCTTCATCGGGATCATAGATTGTAAGGTATTGCACCTAAATTGGAGTTAGGCATACCATTACATAGGTAAATACTGTTTCTTCAACTTGTCCTGACGATGAACCACACTAGTTGGTTCGAAATGCGTCGACAAAGGTCTTTTTTATGTGATTTACGCCGAAGCTCTTCTTATAACTATGACAGGTCACAGAAGTCTCAATTCTACAAATAATAGATCCCATCATAGATGGATTTGAAGTCATATAGGTAGATAATATAGTATTTAATTTAGAGGGGGGTGAGCAAGTGTTTCTTGAAGTGGAAAATAGGAGTCTTCCACCTAAATTTAGCCCTCCTTTGACCCCTCCTATTAACACTATACTCATTGGAGTGAGTGAAGATCTTGGTGTAAATTTTTCACCACTTGTTAATCCTCATCAGATGTTAGGTGAGAGCGACACTTCAATCATTGCATAACCTACAACTTCATCATTGGGTGTTATAGAGCCACCTTAATAATGTCTTCATTTACCTTCAGTTAGTGTGATAGGTCTATTTAATCCTATAGTTAGTAAATTTTCATTTTAACTTAGGGGAATGTTGTTACCCATGTTAGTTAATACTTCCAGTCTCCCCAATCAATTGATTCCTTTTCCCTTAACTATATTTGTATTCAATACAGGGAAAGGTCAAATTTCACAACCTAAAGATGGATGGTTTCCACCTAGCTCTACCATCCCAACTGAGAGTATACAAAATGTTGGATTCCCTTTGAGTCTTCATGGGGGGTCTACATATACTCCTAACAATGCCAGGGGAAGTAAGTTTCTGGGGAATTTTACATCCCATGAGTTCATCAGTAATTTGTAGGTATCTTTTTTTCCTAAGAATATCAATGATTCCTAGAATGCACGTGTATGGTACCAATTCCCTTTGAAGTAGTTTCTTCTCTAGAGGTGTCCCCACCTTTGGAGATTCTTTCTTCCTTAGGGAAAATGGTTTTTATTTACATCTTGGTCATATAAATAGTCATTATTTCTGGAGTACCTTTGTCCTAAGGGGCATTAATTCTTTTGCTAATACTAATCATTGATTTTTGGATTTACTCAACCACTGGATGCCAAAGCATGGGAGAATTGCAAAGTTCATCTAGTTCATTTGGAACATAATGTTATGCAACCAACCCAAAAAATAGAAGAAAATATAGATCAACGACTTAAAAATTATCCTCTTTGAGGGGGAAACCTCCTTTACATTACATAAATGAACAATTTTTGGATTATAAAAATAATAAGACTCCTTGGTGTATAAAGGAGTATAAAGGATCACAATAATCACAATAATAATGTAAGGGCACAACAATAACAATAATGGGCTTCAATGGGGCACAACAATAACAATATGGGGCTACACTAACAATAAAAATAATGGGGATACACTAGTATTATAGGGACCTAACATGCCCCTCTCCTTCAAAAAATTATTGTCCTTAATGTTTGAGTAGTTCCAGATGCTTCTGTATAAAATTATCATTCTCCTATGTGGAATCTTCAGCGGGTAAGTTCTTCCACTCAATGAGATACTCTGAAATTAATTGATTATGTAGTTGTTGGGTTCTTATTTCCGTGACTGCTTTAGGCTCAAATATGATTTTTCCTTCTTCGTCAAGTTCTAGAAACACTATTTGAACTAGGAGTTTGTAACTGATAACCTTCTTTAAGCATGAAACATGGAAAATCAGGTGTACTCGAGAAGGTGCAAACAACTCCTATTTGTATGCCATAGTACCAATCTTTTGAAACACCTTGTAAGAACCATATTACTTGGGTGATAATTTATTATCCTTCTTAGCTTACTTGAGGGACATTTGTTTGTATGGTTGTAGCAGTAAAAATGCCCAGTTTCCTACACCAAAACTTCTTTCACTGAGATTTTGATCTACCTGTTGTTTCATTCGATTTTGCGCTAGAGTGAGGTTATCCTTTAGGAGTTGGAAAATTTATTGTTGATGCTCAATGTGATCGTCCACTACTTGAACCTTAGATTTTTCTCTTAAATATGATGTGATGGATGGTGGATGATATCCATAATGTGCCATAATTGGGGTCTATTTTGTTGTAGTGTGGAACTGAGTGTTATAACATTATTCAGCTATAAGTAACCACTTGAATCATTGTGTTTGTTTATCGGATACAAAGCAACGAATATATCCTTCCAAACATTTGTTCACTATCTCATTTTTCCCATTAGATTGGGGATGATAACATGAGTTATGAGTTGATTGAGTACCAAGACAATAGAATAATTTTGACCAAAAATTTCTAGTGAAAATGGGATCTCTATCACTTACAATAATCTTTGGGTTTCCATGTAGCTTTTGAATTTTTTTCCATAAATGTAGTAGCAATTCTACTAGCTTTAAACAAATGATATAATGCACAAAAGTGTGCATACTTGGTAAGTCTATCAATTACCACCATGATGACACTCTTTCCTTCAAACTTGGGTAAACCTATGATAAAATCCATTGATACCTCCTCCCAACGCTGACTTGGAATGGCTAAATGTTGTAACGGACCCACGGTCTTAATTATCTCAAATTTATTTTGTTAGCAAACCAAAAATTCTTCCATGAAATTTTGAATATCATATTTAAGGCCATCCCAAAAAAAATCCTTCTTGACCTTGTGGTAAGTTTTTAAAAATATTGAGTGCCCTCCTAAGGGGGAGGTGTGCAATTCCAAAAGAATCTTTTTTTTGAGTTGGGAATTCTTACAAATATATAAGTGATATGTGTACCATAATGAATCATTTTTCCAGCTAAATGTCTCAAATGTACCAGGACCTTGCTGCAATATTTGAATGAGTGTTCACACGTCTTCATCATTTTTCCAGTCATCTCTTGCTTTGATTATCCAATCAGGTTGGATAATAGAAATGGCACAAAGCAATGCTTCCACATCTACATCCGTTATTGAGAGTTCATCTACAATAATAGTTTGCTTCCCTTTTTTGTAGATGATTTCAGAGTCAAAACCCTACATCTTTATGACCCTGCATCTACAAAGCAATCCTTCCACATATGCATCCTTTCTTGAGAGTGCATCCACAATAATTGTTTGCTTCCATTTTTTTGTAGATGATTTCAATGTCATAGCCCTACATCTTTGTTACCCTTTTTACTGCACTTTTGAAGATAATCTTTGTTCCAAAAAGTCATTCCCTCAGCAAGCAATACGATCGGGGAGAACTAATTAGGGGGATAAAGTGAGATGAGTGCCAAATCGAGCCGATCGATCTGTAATAAGCCGAGGACGGAGGGGCAAGGCCTAAATGAACGAGAAATAATATAAACAAGTGGGTCTCGCCTGTCCCGAAGCCGGGGAGATTTAATACTATCATAATTTTCTTCTTAACTTGAAGTGTTTTCCCATTAGGTAAGGTCGCCATTGCTTTAGTGCATGTGGTATTTCCAACATTTACTTCTCATAAATAGGTTTGTGTAAATACTTTCCTTTGATTAGATGACTTTAAAAAACAATGGGTCTTCCTTCTTGCATTAAAACAACACCAATTCCATTTCTTGAGGCGTTACATTCTACAATAAAGGTTATTGTGAATTTTTGCCTAGCTAACATTGGTGCTTGGCACAATGCCTCTTTAAGATGTTCAAAGGCCTTAATTGCTTATGGATTCCAATAAAATTCATATTTCTTCAGTTATTTTGTTAGAGGTGCTATTATTCTTCCATAAATCTTAAAAAACTTGCAATAATACCTTGTAAACCTGATAAATCCTCGAAGATGCTCTATGGTTGTGGGAATTTTCCATTCCTTAATGGATTTAATTTTGTTAAGGTGTACCTTAACACACTCATGAGATACAATATGACCCAAATATTCCAGGTCTTATAGTCCAAAGAAATATTTAGAGGTTTTTGCATACAATTGTTTGTCCTCCAATAGTTTGAACACCCTGTCAACATGTTGAACATGATCCTCCCAAGACTTGTGGTAGATTAGTATATCATCAAAAAATAATAACACAAATTTACTAGGAAATGTTTGAAAATGGGATTCATCAACCTTGAAATGTGGAAGGTTCATTGGTAAGGCCAAAAGGCATGACCAAAAATTCATAATGACCCTCATGAGTTCTTAACGTTGTTTTCAGAATGCCTTCAATATTCATTCTAATTTGATGATATCCTGAACAAAGATCCTACTTGGTGAAGTAAATTTCTCCATGTAATTCATCCAACAATTCATCAATGATAAGAATAGAAAGTTTATCATTAATATTGAGCTTGTTGAGTTCCCTATAATCCAGAGACCTTTGTCGTGATCCATCCTTCTTGTGCACCAATACTACTAGTGTAAAGAAAGAACTTTTACTAGGTTGAATTATATCCGCCTCTAGCATTTCTACAAACATATGTTCAATTTCATGCTTTTGGGCATAGGGATATTTGTAAGGCCTGATATTTGGAGGAACACTTCCTGGAATGAAATGAATAGCGTGATCATGATCATGAATAGGTGGGAGACCTTTGGGAGTCTCAAATACCTTGGAATGATTGTACTAGACTTTTTGGAGATCTGGAGAAATAAATGAGTTCGATGTTTGAACCTCTAGTTAACATAAGTGTGAAATTGCGCCCCATTGTTCTTTCTTCAGAAGGTTTTTCATGCCATTAGAGATGTTTATCTTTCCTGTTTTCCCTATGATACCCCTTAATTCAACTTCCTTTACTTCCCAAAAAAAAATCAAGAAAAGTTCTTGAAAATTAAAACCTATCGTCCCCAAGGATTGTAACCATTGAACTCCTAGTACATCAGAACCACCCATTGGAATGGAAAGCATTGGACTATTCAATACATATTCCCCCATGGTTAGCTTGATATTATGGCACTTTCCATATAAATTTATAGTTCCTTCATTTGCAGCCATCACTTGACACTTTGGCATTGGAGATATGTAGAAATTCAATTCCTTGGCTATCTAATTACAATGAATAAAATTATGGGTCTCCCTGATATGAAGTCCCAATTAGACCTCACATTTAGAGGATCTCCCCAATATGAAGTACCAACTAGACCTCACACCTTTTGGAGTAGGAGTCCCAACAGTGGGTGTTAATGTAATGCCTTGACCTTGGAAACGCACAGAGGAAAGTATTATAACTTTGGGTGAGAGAAAGTGTGTGACCCTATGGAGAGTCAAGTGTGATGCATCAAGGTTCCAACACACGAAGGGAAAAGGAAGTGCACCCCTTGGAAACCTCTAATAGTACGTGGCTTGAAAGGAACACACGAGCGAAATGACATCACGAGCTAAGATGCGGAATAGTCCACAAGATAAAGTGATGAGTTAATCCAACAACACACATTCAACAATATTCGTACAAATGCAAACAAAATAGTTCATAAGCATATGCTTAAGTTAAATAAAATACATTGCCAATACAATAAGAATATTCCTACTATATTAACAACATATGCATGAAAGCATGTTGGCTCTGATTTTATTATTATAAGTGAAAGTTCCATCCATACATACACCATTCATGACCACTAGCCCCAAAAGTGGAACATTATAGTCAAGAAAACTTGCTCCTCCAAATAAGTATACTCGCTCTATGATATGGAGAAGCTAAGACTCTCACAATACTACCAAGTTCTTTCTAAGCCTAAGCCTAGCCAAAAGATTGGCTCCCAAAAGCATGTTACATGAGTTATGAGGTTATATTTATAACGAGAGGGGGTGACTCTTCAACTCCCCTTTGTGACCTTTGGACTACCCTCATGACTCTTCAAATTCTTCACAAAATGACACATTACATTACACGATGAATTTTAATATTCCAATATTAACACTTGGAATTTCACTTATGACATAATTACAAATAATATTACATTTTCCACTTGTACCCATATAAGATAGAATAGGGTAAGGACAACCTAAAAAGACAAAACGTTATTATTCTGGAGTTTGAGGGAATTACATCTCAGTAACCTCTACTTGCTGCTTCTCGACCACATATTGGTGCCAAGCTTAGTACTGTGTGATGGTGTCCCCAAAATACTTAACAGTGTCTTGCTAGAAGCGAACTCTAGCCTCCATGAGATCCAAGTACACTATCTTGGAACCTGTGTCCAACTTGTCCTGAAGCATGAGCAACATTGTTTTGACATTGATAGGACCACCGATGAACTTCTGCATGTTTTGTGCACTCAACTCCAAGTCTTCCCTGGTGGCATCATGTCTTAGCTGCTCCAAGTAGTCTTCGACCTCCTATTGGACTTGGTTCTTGGGTTTAGATTTAGTGAGGGAATAGATTGATGGGATCCAGTGTGTTCTCACTAGGACATCTAAACTACTATACAACCGCACATATGAGGCCTATGTGCTTCTAATGAATGAGGTGAGATGCTTGTTGTTTTGAATCAACATTCGAACCTTCTCTTTCTCCAGCTTTGCCTGTGGCTTCATTTTCTTCACTAAGTTAAGTTGAGTCACTTTGTGCTGCGTTGTCCATTCCTATACATAGGCGATGGTAGGATGTATGTTTTTTAGAGCTTTACGAAACTATTTGCTATGTTGCTGTAGGCCATGCAAATGGATAACTGCTTTATGCACGGTGACAAACCTATCATAGAGCTTCCACATGGTTTCTCCAAGTGTTAATACCTCAGCAACTAGCATTGCTCTCATCTCCCCCAATGTGGAAACTACATTCTGTGTTGTTTCTCATAGTTGTTCTGCCTCTTGCCTGGAAATATGCAGTTTTTTGCTAGTTACTCATTCTCAGTCATCAAATACTAAACATTTGATCTTGTTTCTCGTGCATAGGCCAAGCTGGCTTTAACAATGGTAGTTAGATGCTTCTTGGTGTCTGACACTATCACCCTTTCTTTGATGAATGTAGGTGATGCATGATCACCCATAAAGTGCTTCCTCTGCGCTTGCACAATCTTTTTCTGAAACTTATTGAATGATAGATTGTACACATCCATGACCACATCATCATCAAGGAGAACAACATCTCCTTGTTTTTTCGAGGCTGACTTTGCTGTTAGAGGTGGTGGAGACTGAGGGATGACCTTTGGTGCTCTCAGGATGAGGTCAACATATTCATTTTGTGGCTTTTATTCCAACTCCATGTTTGTCACTTCAATTAATATGCTGAGAAAACTCCCAATCATGCATCCACTCACCCTCCTCCCTCTGCTGTTGGTCGGTTTTGTTCTTGAATTGATATTATTTCTTTTGTCATTGTGCCTTGAATTTCTTCTTCTTCCTACTTCTACTTCTCTTCCTGTTCTTTCCTCCTCGTCTCCCGTTCTTCCTTCGGTTCTTGTTTTGCTTGCTTCAATCCTAGTTATGCTACTTACAAGCTCTACTTTTTTCTCTTCCTCCGCTTTGTTCTCTGTATCCTATTCTTCCTTTTTCTTTTGCTACCAAATCTTCCAGCATGAAGATTGAATATGAATTCACTCTACAACTTGGTTCTCCCTCTGTTCTATCAACAACTTTCTCTTTCCCTGATCTTGTACAGGATTACTGCCTTCTTCTATTACTGCTAGACTTGTTTCCATGTTAGTGATCACTCCTTTTCTATGAACTGTTGAAATAGAAACAAGAAATGATAAAAAAAATAGAATCTAGAATATTCCAATTTTGATTTGTCCTTGAATTAATCTTGTGAATTAAATTCAAATTTAGTCTCACCAGCTGCTTGGAAATAATTAATTAATTCATTATGGATTAATTAGTTGGAGAAATTCAAGTTAGAAGTCTTTCTACAGTCATGCAACAATTATCCCTTAAATTAAGGAGACTATCCCTTAATTAAGGAGATAAGATTGAGTTATATTTTAGTTTTAATTAGTTAGCTCAATTTACTAAGTTAAGTCCAATTAAATTGGTTCCAAACTGTTTGAGGAACTAATTGTGAGTTATCAGTTATTTGATGCATGCATGCACTCAACCAGTGTACTCCAAATAACTAAAGATTCCCTCATCAGAAACTCATGCATGTATATTATGAGAAAGACCCAGTTGAGCTAAATTTCAAGGAAAGTGTACTATCAGTTGCATGTTTTCTCCTATAAAGGAAACTCATGCATGCAGAAGGAATAAGGTTCCTTAAGGATTGCATAGTTCTCACTGTGTGTTAGAGTAGTGTGTGAGAGCATTGCTACACTAGGTGAAGGAGATCATCTCAAAGGTAACTGTGCAAGGAAATATGAGCTTGGAGGGCAGAGGAGAAGGCTTGTGAGAAGCTTTGATTGCCTGTGAGAATCGAGGAGGATTGTAATGAGAGCTGGTTAGTTGTGAGAGCTAAGGCTTTGTATAATCTTAATGTATTTCCACCTTGTACGATAATATAGATAGTGGGGTTTTAGCTGAGTATTTTATGTGCTTCAGTTGCATTGATTCTTCTTCTTCTAGTTATATTGTTCACCTCTGATCTTGCTCAATCTTTTAGCTTCCGCAAATTGATAGTAGAAGTAGATTATTTTATTTTTCTTTGGTATATTGCATTATCGAGTTAATCTATAGTAAAATTTTCTACATGATCTTAGAGGCAGATTTGTAGAGAATTTGCAGAATTTCTACATTGTATCATAGCTAGCTGATCTATAGAGAAATTTCTACATGAACAATTGCGTGTTCAAATATATTGGCAAGTTAACTGGTGCTTGCTCAATTGCTTCCCCAGTACTACTTTCAATGGTCTCTCTTGAAGAAACTCTCTTTGGTGCCATGGTAACAATGACTGCTAGAAAGAAATGATTCACGAGTGTGGTACCTGTGGGACAAAAGGGACACTCATGGCAAGCAAACATTAGTTCTTTCAAATCTAAATTGGCAGCATGATCAAGTAGCAATCTAGGAAACTAATGAGAGGCATTGCACAATTTTCACATAAAAGAGGGGATGACAAGTTGTGGGAACTATGCATTGTGTAGTCCCACTAGCCAAGGGTGCAGCCTAAGTCTTGAGACTGCAAAATGCGCAGTTCATCCTGGGCAGAGCCTAGGAGAGACTTCAGATTGTGTATTCTTAGTGGCCAAGGTTGATAGACCGAGTTATGGAACTGTGCAATCCGTAGTTGGGGCCAGCCTATACTGTGCACTACGCAGTTTCAGAGGAAAATTTTGGATCTTGAGCCTTAGGATTGCACAGTGCCCAGCTGGGGAAGGCAAAATCTCGCTAATGGTAGTGAAGATCAGCCCAACAGAGGGGTGAAAAATGAGCATAAATTAGTGATAATACAAGCTTGAGTGCATATCTGACTAATTGAGGATAAAACACTGGTAACTAAGAAGAGAATCAAGTGAAACAAGACTCACATAAGACAAATGAGAAAAAACAATAGAAAAGCAGAAAAAAATGATCAAAGAAAAACTCACCCGGAAGAGCGACGGCAATACTCCGAAGGTTCCTTGATCTCCTCACGAATGCTAGAGCTTGATGATCGAATGTACAAATGATCTCTAGAGGCATCCACTACATATAATTTAGCAAATTGGAATTGATGACGTGCATACCTAAAGTCAAGGAAAAGGCGACACTTGGCAATTTTTTCTAAAAATATCAAAAGTGCCCCCTTCAAGATACTAAAAATATATCCCTATTTCCTAGGGATGATTTTTTCCCTTTAGTTTTCTTTCTTTTCTGGGGGGAAATTTCCATGCACTTTTTCAAGAAAGACTACACTGTTCTGGGGAACTGGGCAAATTTCTATCTTAGTGTGCACTACGGAGCTTCTGAGCTTAGTGAGGGCTACACAGTTTGTGGGCTTTGAACTGTCTTCCATAACTGCACAGTTTTTTAGCTCAAGGTTGACTGTCGGTTTGATCTACGCAATTCCAATCATCAAGGTTGACTGCCTTCCATTACTATGCAGTTTCTGAGCTCAAGATTGACTTCCAGTCTGAATTTTGCGCAATTCCAATCATCAAGGCTCACTGCCTTCAAGGATTGTGTAGTTTCTAGAGGCAAGCCCATAACTGTTGTGTGACGAAGTTGGGAGATTAGATTGTGACTTAGAAGAAATGACTAAGTTAGCAAACATAAGCACAAATGAAATGATAAGTCTCATTCGAAGCATGAATACCTAGATTAGTGCTAGATGAGCTGTTGTGGTTAAGAAGGAAGGCTCCAAAATTGAAGCATGGGCAAAATTTTGGAGGGCAGTTGTAGCTGCTACAACAAGGTACTACCCAAATCAATCAACACTATTACCTTTTTTTTCTTGATATATCCTTTTATCTTGAGAGTTTGATGAGTGGTAATTCTTGTCATTTCATTATAACATATGGTTGGATTCATTTCTTCTTTCTCTAGGATTGAATCCTAGTGTATATCCTCTTATTTTGATGTTTCTTGTTCCTTTTCTTCCTCCTCTTCACAATCTATGTAAACTAACTTTTTCTCCTCACACTTGTGACCTTTAGCGTATTTTCTATCACAACTGTAAAAAAGCCCTTTTTCTCTTTTTTCCTCCAATTTTTGTGGTATCAACCTTGTAGGTTGTGGAAGGCTAGGAGTAGCAACACTTCCACATTTATAATTGTGACTTTCTTGTTCATCCATAATTTTGCTTTCAACATTCTTGCCACCCTGAATGCCTTCTCAAAGAGAATCAGCTTCCCAAAGGAAAACCTCATGTTTGATTTTATCCTTTAAAGTTCCTATGAAGACATCAATCCTATGCTGCTCTGGAATATCAGTTACCTTGATATTCAATTTTTAGAAGTCCTCAATCTGCTCCACCATTGAACCCTTTTGTTTGAGATTTATCAATTGGATAAAGAAGGTGTTTCTCTTTGTATCCTCATAATGTGCAATCATTTCCTCTATAAAAAATGATCAAGTAATAAGTGGTTTATGAGAACAAAGCCATTGAAACAATACAAATTGATTGGGTTCTAAATATAAAGATGCAATGTGTATCTTTTTTGTGTGTTGCACATCATGGAGATAAAAAATATTGCTCCATCTATAGAATCCATGTTATCAGATCCTTTCCATCAAACTTGTAACAACCCTGATGAAAATTCCATGTAATAAATGTTAAAAATAATAACCATGGATGATTGGGACACGTATTCCAAGCTGAATGGTGGACAGGACATCCTAGGGGGTGTTCATTTGGTTGTTTATGGCTAAGGAAATTGGCAAAGGCAATGGCTAAGGCATTAAAGAGGCAAAAAGGTATTTTGGCACATTTATTTATGAAAATAATGGAAATTAGGAGAAAAGGAAGGTGAAAGGTCACATTTTGCATGTGACAAGGAAATTGAAGGAAAATAATGGAAAATGAAGAAGAGAGAGGCCTCATTAATAAAAAGGCTTATGAGGATCAGTGGGGAAGACTTTGTGAGTTTAGCTTTGGAGCTCTCTCGTTATTCTCTCTCTCTTTCATAATCTTGGAGACTTAGAGTTTTCTTGGAACACTCTTGGAGGGTGTGGCATACTTAGATTCGTGGAGCAAGAAGACAAAGGAAGAACATGAAAGCACAAGAAGGCATTTGCATCAATAGCTATATCAGATTTGCTTGTAGATATCGACTTGCATGTATGATTTATTCACTAGTTTTGGCATCCATGGCACATGCATGTGGTTTCTTGGTTGTGATCTATCATTGGCATGGAGGATTGCCTGGATCGACAGTGGATTGCGTAGCCTTGTCATTTACTAGATAGCCATGGTGATTGTGGGTTTACTTTCATTGCTTTGTTTTGGTTGGTTCTCATTTTTCCATAGCTTGGGTTGAGTTACTAGTCCTAGAAGCCCTGGTTGAACAAACGCTCTGGAAGCCCTGTAACAACTTGGGTTGAGTTACTAGTCCTGGAAGCCCTGGTTGGACAAACGCTCTAGAAGCCCTTGGCGGGTTGAGTTACTAGTCCTGCAAGCCTTGGTTGGACAAATGCTTTGGAAGCCCTATATAAGTTGTGGGTTGAGTTACTAGTTTTGAAGCCTTGGTTGGGAAAATGCTCTAGAAGCCCTAGAAGGCTTGGATGGAGACCAGTCTGATGATGGTTTTTGGTGATCTTCGACTGTGAGGTGGAATACTATTTTATGGGTTGAGGTGGGTAGCCTCTAGAAGCCCTGGATGAGTTTTTATTGATGTGTTCTATGAGATCCCACATTCATGCTTGGAATATGGCACGGGGGTGATTGGCTGAAGAGAGTCTTGGCTCAACCAATCTATGGTCAGGTGGAACGTGGTAGTCCCATCTCCAGTTGGTTCATTGCATTTATTAATGAAAACATTCATTCCCTTGATTTTCATGTGCAAATGTACTGATGTATATATGGATTTTGATGGCTGATATGTTTATTGTCTTTATGTTCCTATTATGTTGTTTATATGCACATTTACCTTGGAGGTTGTTACAGAGTGGTATTAGAGCATGGTTGAAACACTTGGATTAGATGGGCTCTATCATAGGTAAAATGAAGAACAAAGGTTAAATTTTAGACCTTTCTATCATATCCGTTATAACTTTTCTTCTGTGGAATATTAGAAGTCTAAAATTTATCTGTACTGAAGGTAAATCCCACTGATAATGTGGTAAAAATTTCAGATATTGGTTCAACATACTTAAAGAATTATGATCTAAGGAAGATGACCTTCTTGAATGCACCTTTAAACAAGTCACGTTGGCATTCTTGCAATAGCTTTTCTTCTGTAGGCTTTCAGAAGCTGAAAAATCATCCACATTGAGGGGAAATACTAATGATGTGGTAGAAATTTCAGATATTGGGTCGCAATATTTTAGGAGATATGAGGAGAGGGAGTCGAACCTTCTGAATGCTCCTAAAATCAAGTCTCAAACAGGCCACACTAACATTTTTGTCATAAATTTTATTTTGGGCACTCTCAGGAGCTGAAATTTTTTCCACAATGAGAGGAAATCCCACTTATATTGTGATAAAAAATTCAGATATTGATTCGCTATATTTTAGGAGATATGACCAGTGTAAATCGAACTTTCTGAATACTCCTAGAATTGTACACCAAAGAGTATTGTGTGGGTATTTTGTTATAACTTTTCATATATGAAATCTCAGAAGTGGAAACTTCAAAAATAGTGAGGGATAATACCATTGACCATATGGTTCATTTTCCATAACTTTTAATACTACAGTATAGGATATATGCATTGAATCATTCGCTATATCAGTTTGCATGCAAAGTGTTTGATGAAATGCTTAAATGGTTCAATGATTAATTGCATACAAACTGTTTGATCAAATGCCCCAATGAGTATGTTGTTTGTGGTTGTGGATAGTATTGATGTGTAATAGTATTTCTGTAGTTGATATATACTTACTTGTATGAAAATACTTTTCTATATTAGTTTGCATGTAAAGTGTTTGAATAAATGGTTACATGCAAATGTAATAGTATAGTAGTTGTTTGTGGAAAATGTAAAAGTATGGTAATTGTTTGAAGAAAATGTTATTTTTTTTCTTGGATGTGATAGTATTGTAGTATGTTAATATGGATGTAGCTGATCTATGCCTATTTGCATGCAAATAATTTGAAGATTTGCATGTAGGGAATTTGAAAGGTTGCATGCAAGGAAATGGAAAAGTGGCATGTTTTTAGTTATTATGTTACAAGTGGAATAAGTGAAATTTTTTTGACTTAGTCTCATACAAAATGTATGAGAAATAAAAATTAATTTCTTTTCAAATGTGGTTAAATTTAATAGAGCTTTGGAGATCCCATTTCCATAATTGGACAATGGAGATCGGGCCATTATAGTAGCTTCCTCCTTCTACCTTAGTGTGGACCATGGATAGAAAGGGTGTATTCTTATAGGTTGTTAGTATTGGTGAAAGCTGATTTCAAATTAATAGACACGATGTCTTAATTTTTGGAACATGTGATTGACTGTGTGTGGATTATATGTCGCTTACATGTTGATTTCATGATACCTACTTACATCCTTGTATGTTAGGCTACATTTTTGAATATTTTGATTACATGCATTAGTCTTGTAGGCTGATTAAAAGAACTGATCGATTATGTTCGACTACATGCAACTACGTGTATTGGTAGTTGGCTTGGCATTGCTTATGCATACTGTTGGTTGCATGTGGCAATGTGTACAATGGAGTAATGGTTGTTGTTATGCATGCATGGTCTTGGTTATAGTTTGAATAGTAGGTAAAACATGCCTTGTGAAGTCATTGTATGCAATTTAGGTCATCATGATGTCATTGGTTGTTATGATACTAATGACCTAGTTCAAATAGAGCAAGGGATGCAGATCATCATAATGAGGTTGCAGCATAGGAATTCAGGGTAAGAGCAGATCGTCATAAAGGTATTGTATGTTTGACATGCATGTATGTAAGTTAAGGATTTTTATATGCATTAGGTTTATGTATATGTTTTTTGATGTTATGGTTACATTCATGATAGATGTTGGTTATTTAGAGTAGTTATATGCACATGTGTCAGATAGTAACCTGTAGTTGTATGTATTGATATTGTTGTTTTATATTAGATAACCTGATGATTATGTTGTATGTGGTTGATGAGTATGATATATATTTTATTGTTATTATATGTTATTAACCTGATTATTAGGGTTATTTCATTGAGATATTGATGTTGTGAATTGGATTGGTCATATACGTGATGGTTATGTTCCTTGCATTGAATATCTTGATGCTATATTGTGTTAACCTAGTTTGACCTATGCAGATGGTTATGGTTGTGATATTCAGGTATGAACCGACATATTTGTGAGCTGGTGTCATACTAATCTAGATTGTCTTTTCATATGTGTGAATGATAATTGTGTATGAGCTTATGATGTGAACATGTTAGTTAGATATTTTTATGGATATCATGATCTTATGAGTGCTTGAGTTGACATGTTGTAAAGTTATATCTCGCTAACTAGATTGATTATGCAAACAAGATAGTCTCCCCTGAGGTACACTAAGGTATGAGTTTGCTTATGTATTATACTTGGTGTTTCATCGTTGATTGTGTTGTCTATTTGATATAGTTGAGTTTTTGGTGCCTATTATGTCATCTCATTGATTTATTTAACACGGTATGTTTGCAAGTGGTTGAATGATTGATGAATTGATTAATCTGAGTATGTGTTCAAATGATTTTGTTTAAAGATGATTGTACTAACATGTATGTCTTGAGACAATTGATATGTGCTTGAATGTAGTTTATAGATATGATTGTCTTGATATTTGGAACATGTGGTTGACATGTGTGGGTAGTTGTAGGGAACATGCTTGGTATTAGTGTGACAATGTAATAATTGATGTGTTTATATAACTAACAATTGTGTGATGTGATAGTACATGATAAGACTCGCTTGTAGCAAGGTAAAAAGGTAAAAGAAAGGAATTGGACAATAATTCCTTTGGCTATGTTTGGAATCCCCAATCCTAAACAAATGATTTATTTGCATACAGGAGGTATTATTAACCTTAATCTAGTTTGACATTATGTGGATACATGCTATATTCATCAACATGTACTTGAAAGGTATATTAGTTAGTCTTTAGCTACAGGTGGATCTATTAAAGGATTGGAGTCCCTTGAGAGATGACATGGATGTGTCCAGTTGCAAGCAGCATGCTTGGCACAACAAGATAAGGTAACTGGTGTATTTTTATTTTTGCACTGACAATTATGTGTTTATGGTAGTATGATGCGGGGGATTGCATGGAAAGAGACTGCCATGAAATCTTGAAGAAGGCTCTAGTTGAATTTCCCTGGGAACCATGGGGATTGAGTCATGGTGTTTGTTGTTAGTCTTGTGCTTTTGGTATTTTGCAATTGTTGTGCTTGATTTGCAAGTTTGATTGTGTCTGGTGCATAACTATGCCACTTTGTTTGCAAAGTCGTGGTGTTATTGGTTTTCATGGTTTTCTTCTTGTTGTTTCCATTATTTCCTTTTTATTTTTTGAGTCTTCAGAATTGGTTGGGAAAGAGGAAAGTTGATGGAAAGCGGGAGAGATTTGTGGTACCCAACCGATGATATAAGACCCAGATGAAGCTTTGTGCATGAGTAAGCACAACGGAAGATAAGACTATGAAAGTTGGTTGGACTAGTTGGGTCCATTGTGGTAAATGGATAGTAGCAGTGCAAACACAAGAAAGTTAACTAGAAAAGGTAGAGTAAATGGATCTGAGACATCAGATGCCTTGGCTATGCTGAGATCTGTTGTTCTAAATATCACGCATGTCATGCATGAATAAAGGAATTTCTCTTAACCTTGACCTTATGTTATCTGGCAATTTTGTTATGAGCATGATTATGTTGATGTTTATATATGTATACATGTATGTATGCAGGTATTTCATTATCTGACAGTATCATGATTATTTTATGCTAACGTTTATATATGTATGTATGTATCCATGTATACATGTTACTATTTGATAGGGTTGTCAAGGATCATTCTTGTGGAGGAATTATTGCTTATGCAGGAGAATAACACGAAGAGGTTCCTAGTCTTACGAGGATCAATTGGGAAGAGTATTCACGACAAATATACGAGGTCGGTATCATGTGGATATGATTTGATATTTTATACTTGTATTATGCCTATGTATATGTTATAATAGGTAATGTTGAAGGACACATCAACAAAGTGAAAACATGTCGTCTGCCGCATGCTAGGATAAACATGGATGAGATACCGAAAGCAAAGTTTCTTGGTAAGGACAATATGGTTTTGGATGTGTGGTACTACTATTATGCATATGTTGTATATGTTGTACATGTTGCATCTATAATGTGTGAACTTATGGTGTTGTGTATACATAGCATGTGTACATGTTATTTATGTAATTTTATGTACATGATGGTACAAATAAGGTTATGTGAATATTGCATATGGGGTGTTATGTACATATTGTACTGTGTGCATGATGAATATGCAGTGTTGTGTGCATGTGGTGCTATGCACATGTTGGATATGTAGCGTTGTGTGCAGATGATGCTATGTATGTGTTGGATATACAGTGCTATGTACAAGTGGTGTTGCGTGCATGTAGTACATTGGTACTATGTACATATGGTGTGGTGTGCATGATTGTACAAGTGGTGCCATGTGCATTTGGTGCTGTGTACACATTGTACAAGTGGCATTGTGTGCATGTGGTGCTATGTACGTGTCATGCATATGGCGTTGTGTACATGTGGTGTCACGTACCTGTCATGCGTGTGGTACTGTGTACATGTGTTATGGTGTATGCATTGTATAGTGGTGTAGTGTACACGTTGAGCAGGTGGTGCCATGTACATGTGATGTTGTGCAGGTGGTGCAGTGTATCGGTGGTACTGTGTACATGTACGTATAGTACTAGTGTACATGTGGTATTGTGTGCATGTCATCCATGTTGTGCTATGGGAATGCAATATTATGTATGTGCATCATGTAGTCATGGTATTGTGGTGTGCGTACTCATTGTGTTGTGCTCTGTGTAGTTACATGTATTGGGTGGTATTGCACATCAGGTATAGATGATGCACTGTGTTGTACACTGGCTGTAGGTGCATGAGTTGTACGTCGGGTGTAGGTGCATGTATTGAATGGTGTTGTGCGTCAAGTGTGGTTGTATGCGTGTGATGCACACTATGTGTCTATGCAAATGGTTGAGGAGAAGGCATTGGGTGTTTGTCGGGTGTAGAAATTGAGCCGAAGTGTGTATGGAATAAAGGCGTAGGTAGAAGTAAGGATCGATGAAGGACCAGTATCGATATTGTATTTTGGTTTTAGTATGCATGTGATTTATGATTCTGTCCCATGATGATTACATGTGATCTATGATTTTGTGATCCAGTTGGATCTCTAGACACCAGGGGCATGAAAAAGGCTCAAAATTCAAAGTGGCAGAAAGTCGATTAACTTGGCATCAGATCGAAGTGCTCATCATCCTGATTCTAACAGTGTGAATGACACTCCAATCCAAGTTCGTATGGAGAAGATAGAAGTAGTCAAAGTTGTGGGTTGACTTACCCATGTGACAGGCTTAAGGAGGGCACAATTTGGCAGGAACCTGGCACCGGAATCTGGTCAGTTTTGTAGGCGAATTTGTTGGTCTGTTAATTTGTCTTCAAACGCCTAAGGTTCTGGAAAAACCCAAAAGACCTGGTGGTTATTAATTAATTATATATATCTATATCTATATCTATATCTATATCTATATCTATATCTATATCTATTATCTATATATATCTATATATATATATATATATATATATATATATATATATATATATTAAATAGGGCGGGCGGCCATGACACCGCCACCCCAGAACCACCACACAACTAAATATTAAAAATCATGGGGCAGGCGGCCATGACCCTACCGCCCCCGGTACCCACCATAACCACTGTAATAAATATATATATTAAGTGGGGTGGGTAGCCATAACCCTGCCACCCCGGAGCTCCACTCAACGGCACATGTAAACATAGTGGGGGTCGCAGGCTATTAACCCCGCCACCCCTCCACCTCTCCTATATAACAAACCGCCAATGAAAAAAAAGGGGCGCGGACCACCAAAATAGTGGACCCGCCACTCCAACGGTCCAACCAACTTTTATACGGTGTTAAAAATGGGAGGGGTGGGTTTTGATCCCCCAACCCCTCCTCAACGAATTTATAAAGTTGCCATTGCGCCAAACCAATTTCTTGTTCAACCTGCCAAATAAACACTATATGAACCTATTTTCTAAGTGTGCTGGGGAGGGGAGCATGCACGCAGTCCGAGGAAAATCAATTGCGGGTGGCAGAACCGTGAGCAGGCTTGTGACAGAGGGTGGAGCCTTGCCTGAGCACATTTTCCAAGGGGTCAATTTTGGCCCAGTGTCAGAATTGGGCAAGTTTTATATCGATTTTGCACCTCTTGGTGACAGGAACTCAATGGTAATACCATTTTCTACAACAAAGCTCTCCATTTTTCGGCCATTTTCCAGAATGGAGGTATAAGACTCCTTTTTGTAAATGATGATTGTACTCTTCTTTTTCATGCCACTTAATGAATGAAGGCCTCCCCATTGATTGAGTAGGGCCTCAAGACGTAGTCCAAATTGGATGAAATCCATTATCAAGTCTCTTGTCTTCTTTCATGCTTTTATGTGTTTCTCCTCTTCTCTCATGTGTACATTAAATTTCTATGGTTAAGCTACAATTTATGCATGTAATTCTTTAATACATCTATAAGCAAAAGATCTTGGATCAAGTGGTATCAGAGAAGGTCTTTGTAGATGTGAATTGCATGTTTGTATGTTAACAAGAAACAAGCTCTGAAAAGGCAAAGGGAAAATAAAGTCTTTCAATCCCGAAGTGGGGCATGCACATCGAAGGAGAAACACGGCAGATGAAGAGGCTCATTATGAAGAGGAGCTCAATTTCCGCAAACCTTCTATACAATGGAAGAAAATGTCGGTCAGTTGCTTTCAAGGCTGGAGAAAGCAGAAGGGGAAAAGGCAGAAGAACAAGGTTTAGTGCATGGAAATGGTGGAGAAGAACCCGCTCCTTCTTCTTCCACGAGTGAAATTTCTTCTTCCTCTCATCAGCATCATCATAGAAATTCAAGGGATGCATCTAAGAAACCTTTCTTTAAATTAGATGTCAAATTTGATCTTCCCATGTTTAACGGTGAAAGTAATGCAGAAAAGATTAATAACTGGATTAGGCAGATTGAAATCTACTGCAGGATGCATCAAATCGAAGAGGACAAGGCAAAGATTCAACTGGCCTCTCTTCGGCTAAGTAGCACCGCTCTCGTCTAATGGGAGAGAAAATTGTGAAGCAGTAAGAGTGTGGGTAATATTCTTTCCTCATGGCCTAGTTTCATTTCTGCATTAAAGGAACAATTTTATCCCTTGAGTTATAAGCAAAAAGCCTTAATGAATTGGCAATACTTAAGGCAAGGTAGAGATTAGGATGTTCAAAGCCTTACAGAGGAGTTTAGAAAACAAGCACTTAATTTGGGCATTGCACTTGACTCACCTGAAGTAGTAACTAAGTATATTGGATCATTATATAGTTACATTAGAAATTAATTATTGTTTTTTGAACCAACTACTATTGACTTGGCCATTGTAAAGGCCATTCATCTTGAGAACAAGAGCAAAAATGAAAGATATAATCATTTCAAGAAACCACCTTTCAAACCTCCAAATGGAAAACCCAAAGTGAAAGGAAAGGGAAAGGAGAAGAGGATGACATCAACCAAGAAAGATGAAGGAGAAATGCCTTATTGGACTCACTACAAAAGGAAGGTCATGACAACGATCATTGTTGGAAACTGTACCTAGAAAAGAGACCAAAGAAGTATGGAGGAAAAGGAAAGTAGAAGACTATGGAAACTGTGCAGTAAGACCTTGGATCTGATTCCAGAGATGAAGCATTGATCACAGCAGTAGGAACAAAAGGTACTCTTACACCTCATGTTAATTCTGAATCACATGAAGGCACTAGTTCAATAGATGAGTCTGTTCCTAATGAATTAAAGAGAATTGAGTTATTTCATATTAGAGTTGTCATAAATCATAAAAAAGTGGAAACTCTATTTGATACTGGATCCCAAGCAAATTTAATTTCAGAGTCTTTAGTAAAGAAGCTAGGCTTAGAAACCAAACCACATCCAAAACCTTACCCGCTTGGATGGATACATGATAAAGCAAAATTGAATGTGACTAAGCAGTGCAAGGTTAGATTTGTGATCGCTTCTAAGTTAGTGGATGAAGTAGAACTTGATGTGATACCATTGGATATCTGTGGCATGGTTTTAGGGAGTCCATATCTATATGATAGAAAAGCAATCTTCTTTCGTCATGAAAACAAATACCAAATCACAAAAGATGGGGTAGAATATATTATAAGGGATCATCAAATTAAAATCAATGTCAGCCTTGTAAGTGTAGGACAAACGAAGAGGTTGGTGAATTCCAGTAAAGGTTGCATGCATATGGTTGTAAGGGGGAAAGATGCAGAATTATTCGATGCTTTCCATGGCTACGATCATGTGCATAAAAAGGAATTATGTGAATTAATTTCTAACTATGATGAGATGTTTCAGGAACCAAGGGGATTACCTCGGAAGAGGGAGATCGAACATGAGATCCATTTGCAATATGACGCTCCTTTACCAAATATTGGCATGTACAGGATGTCGACAATTGAGATGAAGGAGATCAAAAAGTAGGTGCACGAACTATTGAACAAAGGTGTCATCAGACCAAGCACTTCTCCATGCAGCTCACTAATTGTCTTAGTGCCGAAGAAAGATGGCACATGGAGGATGTGCATGGATTACTAAGCACTAAACAAAATCATGGTGAAAAATCATTACCCTCTCCCGCGCATTGATGATTTACTAGATCAGTTAAAAAATGCCATCTGTTTCACCAAATTGGATTTGCGTAGTGGTTATCACCAGGTCCAAATTGCATAGCAGGATGTGTAAGACCTCCTTCAAGGCCAAACAGGGGTTGTTCGAATGGATGGTGATGCCATTCGGACTTTGCAACACTCCATCCACTTTCATGAGGGTCATGAATGATCTCTTTAGGCCTTTCATTGATGAATTTTTTCTTGTATATCTAGATGGTATTCTTGTCTTTAGTCAAAGTTGGAATGAACATGTATGCCATGTGAAGAAAGTGCTTGATGTATTGAAAAAATAAAAAATCTATGTAAAATTATCAATGTGTGAGTTTGGGAAAACCTCTTTGGTTTAACTAGGTCATATTGTTGGTAATGGTCAGTTAAGAATTGATCCTTCTAAAGTTGAAGCAATTGTAAATTGGCCTAAGCCTACTAGTGTAACTAAGGTTCGCAACTTTTTGGGTGTAGTACAGTATTGGAGGAGATTTATTGCCAATTTCTCCATTATTGCAGCACCTTTACACACATTGAAAAGTGTAAATCAAGTCTTTCAATGGGAAGGAAAGTAGCAGAATTCCTTTGAATCATTGAAATAAAAGATCAGTACCGCATCGGTCTTAGCCTTACCATATCTCCAATAGCCATTCGAGATCAAGA